>UZAE01001375.1:0-13623 GCA_900617975.1 Rodentolepis nana
GTTTGCAGTTATTGTTGTCCTCCTTCAGAACAGAAGACTCCCATTTACTTATAAATGGTTATCAAAATTCTACGTTATGTTTGTGGCGGATTGCTACGCTAGTAAAGCCTGACCGACTCAGAAATCTCTATGGCAGATTCTCCAACATCTAGCTAGACTCCCAGAACAAGCTAAGCTATAGCCCAGCTATAAGGAAAACAGACGTGTAGCACGGAATACGTCTATTCAGTACGTATATCGATAGCGAAGTGTTTTTTGGCAAACCGATTAGATATCAGATAACTCTAGCATAATTCGCGTGAACATTAATAGCTTAATATTTCTGAGTAGTATTCTATAGCAGGATTTTTATTAGTCATTGATGAAGTGTCCCACATATTACATGATAAGGTTATTTTTTAATCAATCTCAGTAACTCGAAAATTCGAATGGTTGAAAAATTAATAGTTACAAGCCTTAAAGTACCAAAAATAAGTATTAAAACGGCCGTCGCCGATTTTTTTAAAACAAACACCTATCCCTGAGAAAATACTAATTAGGGCATTTTATTCACACTGACTAATGATGAGGCGTTTTCAGCAAAAGATACGCACAGATGATTTAGCGTTTAAATTGTTCGTGTCAAACCTCTGTTGCACGCAATTTCCCCGTCGGTTATGAAATAATCTACCCTCGTAAAACATTGAGTCCCAATTCGTGAATGGTGACGCTACGTTACGTGCTTATGTTTTGATGCTATTTAGTGAGTGCATTTGGGCTTAGTTATTCGTTGCGTTGGACTTTCTAACACTATTTTGCTGCATATCAATGTCAAAATCGAGTGTTACAGTCTTTATTTGATCGAAAGAATTTCTATTGCAAATTTTGAAAGTTCGCGCTATTCTTGTGTTGCATCAAAACAATTTCTAAATTAATATTTTAATGACAATTCCTATTAAGATATAACATTAATATTGCTTCAGATAAAATAAGAAATATCAGGTAATTAATCTGGGTCTTTATTTTCTTCATATTATCCAGAACTGATAAAATTTTATTAAATAAAAATGCATCTGCATTTCACTTTTTTGTTAACTTCCGTATATCGTTAATTGAATTTGGAAATTATAAGTGCTTCAATAGCTATCTAGGGAAAGTGCTGGAAAACGAAAAGTTCATTTAAGTCTATTTCAAATGGTTAAGAAAAGTGTAAATTAAGCATCAATCCAAAATAGATTAGTAGGATCGAAGGTTAAACTCCATTTCAAAACAGTTAGAAAGCTTACTTAACTTTGATTCAAAAGTTCCGTGATCAAAATTGCTCAGAAATGTGGGACTAATAATTAATATATGTATCACTGAATTTAATTGATTCTTTAAATACCTTCTCGTTAATGACATTGCTGGCATCTCGTAAAAGCTGCTTACTTTTCAGTTAGCCTTCAAATGGAGTTTCGGAAGTGCTCAATTTGTGCACCAACTTAAGAGAAATATGGCCGAAACAACGAAAGGTAGATCTTTCAGAACTTCTGAATGTTCAAAATAAATAAACTCGGTTTTTGACATGGACAAAATCACAGTTTCACAGTGAAAAGAATTATTAAAGACGTCCCTTTTTAAGTTGCATTTAGTCCTTTAACAATTCCGTTGAATATCATTGATCAAAGTGTTATTGTCGACGTGGACAATGAATTCAAAGCGAGTCACTTCAAGGGATCTATTGAAGAAGCACTAACGTTATATTTTTCGAGTTAATTTTAGCATAAAAACAAAAATTCGATACTTTTGACCAAATCTATCAACCCTGTTGCCATATTACACCTCCGTAGTTTGAACCATTCTTCTCCAAGTCAAGGAGCTTAGCCAGCAATGTTGGAATAATGGGACGATCATATTTTAGGCTTCGCATATTTGAAACAATTTTTCTTTACTAGGATCAAAAGCCTGGAGTTCATTGGAATTATGAATTTCATTGACGCATTATTGATATATATATATATATATATATATATATATATATATATTGCCAGACATTACTCCATCCTCCAATTGTGACTCTTGATATTGTTATGTCTACGGTCTCCATATTTTAACGAGTTCATAATCAATGGTAGTTGTCCCTGAGGTCTATATCATTAAATTTAAAATAAGATTAACTAATGATATTTTATCTACAAATTTTAAGCGTATTTTAAGTGGAAAAATAATTTTATTTAGTAAATGAAAAAGGTATTATCGTCAACCTGATTTCTGCCTACCTGAGGGAGTTCTTTTTTAAATTATTAGTTCTTGAAATGTACTTTAAAGTGTTCAATATTTTGGGGAAAAAAATTTTAACGATGCAAAGTACTTTCCATGGCAATTACAAATTTTAAATTTAATTTAAATTGTAGGATTTTTAGGGAAATTACATATATTTTATGACAATCACATCGCATCATGTAATTTTTTATTAAACCATTAACGCCCCTTGAAGTGTTTAGTCCTCTCAAAAAAGCTCAATTGATACAAAACTCATAATAGACGTTTTATTGCCGTTTGAAATATGTTCACTACATCTCTATGGCCTACCCTTGATAGTACTAAAATTCATCTCGTAGGCAACAGTCTGCAGTGAGACCCACACTCGAGTGCGGTTTAGTGCCCTTTTCAAAAAATAATTCGGCGTTACAGGATCGAGTGGATTGGTACTTTTGTTGAAAATTCGTACAAAGAAAGTAATTTAGACTGAGGGGCAACTATCTTTTAATTATGCATTCGACAAAAGGTTTTTTGTTTTATTTCTCGTTTACAATTTAAAAGTTCAAGTCTCCAGTTACTTTGAAAGCCCCGATTTTAATCGTAACTCACTTTTGGGGTCAGTAATAGTAATGAGCATCAAATTTCCCGGATAAATTCAGAATAATTGTACTTCGGAAATTGGCAATTTGCAAAGTAGATTGAATTTAAATTGAAACATAAGAAAGTGAACCCTCGAAACCGATGTTTAGTCATTTTGACCTTTACAGTTTGATCGACAGGTCAGTACTATCAAATATGGTTGAAACATAGTAGAGCTCAGGGAATATTCGTTTACAAACACAGCTTTTGAAACCTCAAAGTGGCATAAAATACTATGCATTTTAGAATTATCTATAACCACCTATAAATCTAGTCACCAACATTGAAAAATTTATAAAAGACTATAACGCAATTTCTGATTTGGATATGCCTAATAACCAGCTGGGAACTGAGGATATAGGTTCCTTTTACACAATTCACTCAAGTTTTTTAAAACGGTGGCAAATAAATTTCAGTTTAAAAATAGTTGAGTATCAAGTTGATTGTAGTTTGGCTTTGGTGCAAAATGTTTTATAAAATTTCCGCTAATCCTGTTTTCAAGTTGTCAAGTTTATTATTGCTGTAGCCTACTGACTTCATTGTTCCATACTTTACCGGATTATTATCAATAGAACGAACAATGAGAGCATTGATTAAAGTAAATCACGATCAAGAAACAAAATAAAATATTTCCTAGCCTGCGCCTATTACGATATTAAAGTAAAATAACCTCATTTATAATTAACGCAATGTTATTCATCTTCTTAACTGGAAGATTCAGCCTCTTGCGAAGCAAAGATTAAATACAATTTATGTGCTCTGTACTACTGTTAGCTTTAACAAAATTTGTTTTTAAGTAAATGAAAGGTGGCGTAAGGCATAGTGAAATTCAAGCAAATATGGTGGAAATATGCATAAAAGAGTGATTAAAAACAAGACAGAGGAAGAGTTGGAAGGCACTACGTCACCACAGGAGACGAGAACGAAATTTGATTAACGATATCCTGCAAATGAGATCATGTGGGATGAATTAATGAGGTGACCCCGCACTTTTCCACAACGCGTCAAAATTCCAAAAATAATTTTGGCTTGAAATTTACTTCAATTAATGTGCTGAATGGAAAACAATTTCGAGAGACATTTAAAAGATTATTTTAACAAAGTGAATGCTAAAATTTATTTAATAAATATTTTGTGGTTATAATTCTACTCAGGTGTCAAATTTGATAAAGATTCAACCATCACATATATTAAGATTGTGCAAATCAAATATTATTTTCATTTTTTATAATATAAATGCACGCAATGACGTTGCTTATTAAATTTTTCCTGAACGTTAACTGTTCCTTGCCAAAATATGGTCAGTAAATTAGTAACTAGTTCGTTTTATCTTTAAAGTAATCTCAAGCAGGTTTCTTCATTTAAAACGTTATATTGTCGGCAAATTTTGTGACCATTTAAATCAATAGATCAATATAATCAATAACAGCAAAACTTCCGTTCTGGAAAATGAATTAAATGAATCTCCACCGAATTGAAAACCAAGATCAAACGAATGAACCTATTAAAAGGGTACACAATATTATTCAAGTTCCTAACAAATCCTTCCGTTTCAAAAGTGAGATCAGTATTGACTGCTTTCCTTTCACTTCGATTAATGCCCTCTTCAAACACATATTTCATTAACGCTTTGAAAAATTATCTGTACCTGTTAAATAGACTAAATCAACAGAAGAATATAACGCAAAAAATCAGAAAAAATCTGATTTGTATCACAGACTTCCATGACAGGTACTCGGCTTATGATTTTTTAGCAGTGCATGTCATTTAGTAACTGATAACATAGAAAATTGAAAAGATAATTTTCAACTAGAATTAAATCATTTAAAACAGTGCGATTTCAATCTAACATTCCATTTAACGAAAATGGTAAAACGACAATTTGGCTCAAGGTTTGATTTTCGGTGGTTGTTGTTCAAATAAGGCTTTAAGAAAATCCAACTCCAATTGCAGTTTCGTGCTCTTTTCTGCTTTAGCCACCGCTACGACTGCATCGTCGTAGTACTGACGTGCCTAAAAATTAGAAAAGAACTCCATTTTACTCAAACCGTTAGGTTCAAGATACTAGACTGACTTATTGCTGAAATAAAAGCATTATTCGGCAGTGGGAATTCAATTGTAAAAGCATAGAATAACATGGTTATATCTGATATTCTCAAATAGCATGCTAATCTGTCTAAATCATCGGGTTTAATTACAAACGTTTTTTGTTCAACTACTTTCTACTGTCTACCTAAAATTGAGATAAATTTAGAAGGCAAGACTATTTGATATCGCTCGTAAAAACATGCGTATAAATTAAGCATTAAACCTAGCATATACTAAACGTAGTAAAATGTCCAACTACCGAAACCCAACTTCATTAGTGCCATTTTATAAAATACTCAAGGGTTTTTACACTGTTGGATCTGTTTATTTTATTTGGATATCTTCTCTTATTTGAAAATTTTGTTTTGGCCCTGCCTTGGACAACATTTAATTTTAATATTGATATAACTATTAAGCAAAATCATATCTCTAGCCCTTCATTACTCTATCTTTCACATTATGACTTTAGTTGGTCAACTCTAAAGGTTAATTTAATTAAATTTGCAATCACAATTATATTAATAATCACAGAAGACAAACTTGGCTTGCAGAACGTTGGTGGGGGTAAATGAGCACAAAGGAAGGTAGATGAAGTTAAGTAAGTTGAATTCACCTTAAGTTGTTCATCAATAAGCCAGAAGAGCATTGAGAGTGCCAGCAGAAGTCGAGCTCTTGGATCTGGACGTCCGGCAGTTGAGTTGTTGAATTCCACCCGATCCCATGTGGCTCTGTGCGCGCGATATTTGTTTATCGCTGTCAGCACCTTCTTGGCTTCCGCTGCATCCGTCGGATCTTTAATAAGTAAGCAGAAGCAAAAGACTAGTGAGCACACAACTTACATTATTTGCATATATTATTTCAAGGTTTCATATGAGTCACTAAACCTCTCCAACTTTTACCAGCTCCAGCATTTTTTGCTCCCAGCACATATGTCTGTAACTCGAATCTCTAAGTGTATTTTTTTGGTAAGTAACTGAAGTAAGTTTAGTTTGATTGTGTAGTTTTAGGTAATTATCTGGTGAAATACCTCAACAAGCAGCCTAATTTCTTTGATATAGATTGGCTAAACAGGTTATATCTTTCCTATCTATAAACATGTAATCATATCTAAGACGAACTCTTTCTTACAGCTTGCTATGCAATGCCGAGTTTGGTCCGCTTGATGAAATAAAGTGAACTAAAAGTAGTATTGAAAATTTGTTTTGAACTGAAAATATTTGATCAGCATTTCGTCAGTCTAGATGTTACACATTAGAAACGGTAATTGAAAATGTTTGAAACTGGTCTACAAGAGCTAATATACTCTCACAAAAAGTCGACAAATATTATTTGGATATCAATTAAGAGGAAGTAGATGAAAAAGTACTTTCAAGGAAACTTAAAAAATAATCTGAGAGGCATTAAGTAAATGCGTAAATTTTCCTACTATTTTTAATACTATGCATTTCACTATTGGTACTACGGAAATCAACTTCCATTTCCTCTGCTTCAGTCTAAAATCCCAATTAGAGCCTAATTGTTTCTCTTAATTACGTCAAGTTATTTGCCAAATACTTTGCCTACTTTCAAATTGAGTATTCCCATTTTTACATTTATTACAATTTGTAACGAAGCAAACCAATTCTCCAACTAAAGCAAAAAAAAGAAACATTTCTTTAATAAGTCTTTTTATGTTTGAACTTCACTTCTCTTATCCTTTATACATAGTAGTTATCATAAATATGACATTTTCCTATATTTCTAAATATATTTGATAGTTTCGTAGTAGAGGTAAGTAGTTTGAAGTCAAATATAAGAGGAAAGTGGATTACAATGTCTAAAAGTATGTACTCTATAGGGGCTGGAGGAATTTGTTTTCCCCATGATGTTGTTATCCCTAAAGCCCAAGAGGAGCGATGAAAACGCTTTCTTAAATAGGCTTGGAATTAACTACCTGTTCTTTTAACCTCTAGGAAGTTATTTGACCTAGAAACGAAAAAGTGCATTTAGTTCACAAAGCCGGTTTCTGTATCGTGCCTAAGTAACCAATAGCTTTGCCCCAAAAGTAGATTCCATGTTTCGTGCCATGTACTTTTAATTAGGAAAATGAATTGTCTGCAAAAAGGGACTGTTTAAACTGTCTGTCATTCCATTTGTGTTTATATTGAAGAGAGGGGGGGGGGGGGGGGTGGTTGAATAACTGTAAGATGAAGCAAAAGAATATTTCCAGTCCTGTCATTAAAAACAAATATTTGATCCCATGACACGGTCTTGACACTCTGTAAATAAGTGAACAAAATTATTTGTTTAAATGGAGCCTACGAGCGCATTTTTAAATCGGTCTCGCTTAAATAATAAAAATTGAAATAATCGCTATCTTGTATAATCGTGTTCAAATTCAACTTATACTTCAAATGGCTGTGTTTAAAGCAGAGAACTTTCACCTTAAAATTTCAAAAACCCAATCTAAGGCACAAATGATCAATGACCTTGCAAAATTTCTTGATCTTGACTTTTCCTTTCATTCAGTTCTTTTCCATTCACCCTTAATAGGACCTTTTGACTCTTGTTAGAGTTCAGAAGCCTTCGTTCATTAGCAATATATAATTTAACGAGTCACAGGTTCTAGGACAAAACTTTCATATCGTCCAACGGTTGCTAGTAAAAATACCAACCTAGGGGAAGGGGGTGAGGAAATGCTTTTGCGTAAATCCTTCTTCCTTCTTCCTTCTTACATGAAAGCAGCGCTCCTCCACAATCCATTCCGGACATTTTACTCAACTCACTTTTCAACTACCCAAATTCAGTGTCTTTTATGAGATTGGAATTGAAATATCGACTTCTGAAGATTGTAATATGAAGTATGCCACGTTATGAGCCCTTTTTATGACTTTATCAACCATAAAAGCGCCCTTTTAATGAAATTAAATGAAATACGTACTATATAGTTCTCATAGAAAAAAATTCTTGTACCTCTGTTAAATACATGAGTTTAAAAAACATTAATTTTTAAAGTTTCTCTAAAATGGAATGTTGAAATATGCAGTAAGTATAAAATGGACTTTGAATAGACCTCTGTTCCAATTTCACAAAATCCTAAAGAGCTTTAATTTATTTGAACACCTATGGTTCTTCTCAGGAAAAAATTTATTAAGAAAGGTTTGATAAAAATTTAATCAGCCTTTTAAGTAAAAGACGAACTACGGGATAAAACGTTCAAAAAGTCGAAAAATGTACAATTATTAACTCAATCCATAAGTAGGTCAATCAAAAAATTTCAAGTCTGATCCATGGACAAGAAGAAAGCGGAGAACATGTCAGCAAAAATGCTTGCAACATGAATGCTTACGATCATCGACATGTTTACAGCTCTATCACTGCAAGTTTATTGAACCATATTATTCAAAAGAAAGTAATAAGTCCACATGATATTCATACACTTACCAAGTTCCTTTTCTTCAACAGGTTTCAACTCATCAAATTCTGGTCCACATTCTGCGGGTACACTGGGTATTCGATACTTGGTTGAAATGATTAAAAACAGGTGATTAGCCCAGATATGTACCACCCTCGAATAGAGATCATCGGCAACTCGATCTTTTTTAGCAGGCTTTTTCAACACTGACGGTTTCTTGTAGATGTGTGAAAGAAATAGAGGTGAGCTTGAAGACAAGGAGATATCTTCACATGAGTCATGCTTTTTTATTGGCAGGGCTGGTGGCATTGGTCGACATGAGTCGAAACCCGGTATCTGTTGGGTTGCTGAAGGATTTATCATACCCCTCGGGCAAGCGGCGGCTGTGTTCTCTTCATTCGGTGGTTCCTTCTCGCATTGGTAGAGGCTATAATACACCTCAGCCATTTGAAAATAACCCCCAGCAGTTCGGATGTGGCTTGCTCCAAATGCACAGGAGGAGTAATAAACCTACAATCACAATTTTATAGCAAAATTTAACCCCTTGGAATTAAAAAAGACTTGATGATCGTTGCGTCCAACAAAGCTGACCTTCAATTTTCACCACCTCTACCATTTTGAACGCAATCTGGTCTAATACAGAAAGTCATATAACCAAAGAAAATATTACAAATCGATGGCAAACCAAAAAGCCTCCCTCTATCCATGAACCCATTAGCAGACGCTGATGTAGTGAGTTTCACCCAACTACTCGACTACTTCACACCTTCAGAACAAATACGCTCACTGGCCCTTAAGAGAATCACTGTCAACTATCCTGCAGATCAATGGCTCCAAGTCTTCACAGATGGGTCATGCATAGAAAACCAAGCAAACGTTGGTGCAGGTGTCTATTCTGAACTCTTCTCTTTCTACGCAGCATCGGGATACAATAGATCCGCTTTTGAAGGAGAAATAGAGGCCATTAGGATAGCACTATGCCAATTCTGTTGCCTGGATACGAAATTCACCAAAGCGGTGATACTTTCGGACTCACAGTCAGCAATAGACTCTATTGGAAACAGAGAGCCACCCAAAACAGCTGAGATAAAGGAATGTAGAAAATTCTATCGCTGCTAAGATAGAAAAACAAAACAGTGGTCCTAAAATGGATTCCTGGTCACTGTGGCATTAAACGCAATGAGCTTGCTGACACACTTGCTAAGAAGAGGACAACGATTTTGCAATGCATGGACCGGCCAATGTCTTCCCATACAATGAAGGCCTTAATCAGGAGAGAATTCCAGACCTCAAGGTGCAACGAACTTAAAGCTCGAGAAAAGGAGAAACAGTGGACAGTGGCACTCTCCGATATAGCCGACTGGCCAAGAATCGAAGCCGTTGCTGAGTTTAGACTACGTTCCGGACACGATTGCCTGGCAAAACACCTTCACAGTTTGAGAGTATACACTCAACCCACATGCCCTCTGTAACCTACTGGAGGAAATGGAGAATACCCACCTAATTCGGTGTCCAGCCCTAAAGACAACGACGGAAATCCAGAGATGTTGGGAAGCAAGAAGACAGTTAATGAACTGTTATTAATTAAATGCCATAAATGTACCCCCACCCTTGGGGGAAGCTGAAGTCAAAGTTTAAGGGTTAATGATAAATGTCATAAAGTCTGCCATTTGAAATAATAATAAAATAATACCATTTTGACTTGCGAATTGTACCTTATTATAGAAACACAATAAAATTACAACTCATCAATATCTTCTAATATTCCACTGTCTACTACCTCACAATCGAGTTCTCGATCATGCCTTCCGAGTTCCCAGTATTTATAAAATTTAACCACCATTGTCATAATCTCTATGTGCATCGGATAAGGAACGTTGTGGAAGGAACTCAGAAATTGATATACAACATTAGATAAAAGACATAAAGATAATTTGACTTGTCAGTCTAAATCGAGATAAATTTCTCGTTGAATTTAATTCAAACCAATGCATTTTTTCAGACTAAACTATCTTCGAATGACTTCGGAATGAAGGGACTTCAATTTTACTGATCTCTCAATTTGCAGCATACCTTTGATCCAGATCTCAAATTAAATCATTAACATTTAAATCACGAATGCTGAGGTCCTTTGGAAAGTATCTGATTGAACTAATTTAATTTGGTCAAAATAATAGGAACATTTCATCAGAGCTCCTGAATGCCTATTTCATCAAAAAGATTTTTTCAAAAACTTTTTATGCCTCAACTCATACGAAGACTGGAGCGCTTATTTTTGTTCTCGTTGAAACATATCTCCATGTCCACAAATCTGATCAGAACATGCACAACAGGTGCTTTCTAAAGTGTAATTCTTTCTCCATTTTTGCGTAAAGGAAGTAAAATTTGAGCTTTTATTGCACTTCCAATCGGCAAATTTCTCTCTATTGAAAAAAATTATAAGAAAATATTTTTTTTCTAATATGTCAATAGTTCAAAAAATTTCTTTCATTATGTTATATTGAATGAAATTTGAATCTTAAAGTTTTTACTTGCATATTCTATTTTAAATTAAATTTTATAATTTAAAAAAAAACTCGAAGACAATTTCTGTCATTTAGTCCCCAAAAGTCACTGATTGCTATTAAAACTATTAAATAAATTATTCAATGTGGATTACATCAACAAAATGTTGAAGTGTAGTACTACTTTCGTTAACAATGACTATGAACTAACTATTGTGTATCCTGGTATAGTTAAAGCTTATTGTAAACGCAGTCTTGATGGAATCAGGCAGACTACATAGTATTAGAACATTGTAGTTCGTTAGTTAATATACAATCATATCAACTTTTAGCCATTTAGAATAGCAACACTTGAAGGTTAACTAAAACGAAGGGAAATCGCAGATCACTCATGAGGATTTTGAATCAGACAAAAAAGCAAAATGGTAGAGTTGATCTCACATGAAAGAAAGTACATTCCCTCCTTATCGACTGTCATATCTTTGTGCAAAGCTGAAAAGCTTTTTTGTCTATAAGGTATACTTCATAAAAAATTGTGTCAAGACTAGAGATGGGAACAATTACGCTTTCACTCCTTATAGGAAGCAATTCAACACAACTTCGATAATCAGGTTTGAATGTATAAAATGCTTAAAATGTGCAGTAAGAGTTCATGAATCTAGACATGCGTTTAAACCCGTAAAACATTATTTGAACACAGAGAGCATATGACAAGGAATATTATCAATCTGTGCACTTAAGTGAACTACTTATTAATAAATAGTAATATAGCATGCATACATCTTGAGCAAGGCATTCCAGGGCCAGTGAATATTCGCCTTTAGCAGCCAAAAGCAATCCTAGTTTCCTCTGAACCGCTGAACGTATGGCATCCGAACATTCGTGTTCTGTCTTGAACATAATCCACTGAGCCTGAGCAAGATAAGATTCTGATTCTTCTAGTTGCTTAAGGCCTGAAAAGTATTGAAAAATCACTGTAATTACTACAGATGAAACTGCTCATGGCAAATGGCCATCCACCGAGTTTATTTTCTTCAAATAATTTCAAATTGCTACTAGCATATAATGAGTAGAACATTTGAAGGTCCACTAACCTATATATGCTTCAGCTATTAAGAGATAAGGAATAACCAGCTCAGCGCTTGAAGTGCCATAGAGTTCAGAAGAAAACTTCAGACACTGCAGAGCAGCAGAAAGAGCAGTTTCATAATTTCCATTAAAAAGGAGTCTCATCGCTGTTGTTCTTGCCAGCTCTACCATTTTCATCTATATACATGAATAAAATAAGTTGGTAAAATACTTCTTAAAGACAAGGCCAGTTTACCATGACTCACTCTGGCGCTCTGAATTTCTTCCATCTTCTTTCGGCGTTCTTCTTCAGGACAAGTCACTGTTGAAGGTTGACGTATCCACTGTAAGAGAGTACATATTTGGTCGTGGATGCCAACCCAGTCAACTTTTTGGTGGTTTATAGAACTAAAAGATAGAAATTTATTAAAATAGAGTTATAAGTATTTGTTAAAATTTATATTTATCGCAAAGAATGGAGAATTACGCAAAATACGTCAAAACATACGTACATTTATAGAAATAAAGCATAAAATGAACGTAAAATGAAATAAATTACCAGTAGTAGGTAACTTTACAAACAGAACATTGCAAATGAGCTGGTTTTGAGCACAATTCACATTTTATATCCGATTCACGCGGATTGTATAATGGTGAAAATGCTTTTGGAGGTGGAGGTATCTCGGACCTAATTTCTGCCATTCTGATACATTTTGCAATGTTCTTATCTTGGCAATTATTTGAATTACTGTCTCGATTAAGTGTGAAACATCCTTCACACTCCATTATTTATTTATATCATAAAAGTAAAAATTTGTAAAACCGCGTTTATATTACCATGAATATGAATATAAACGATTCTGGAAAAATGTTAGTCAAAAAAGAGTTTCAAAAACGCTATTTACATAAGAAATTTAAATGAACAATAAAATTTACTGGTTATACCTATTTATTGAAAATATTACTACTAAACTTTGAATTTAGTAAATGTAATAAAAATATTTCTCTCCAATAATTATATCATAAATACAGATTTCATATCAATTTTTGCTTTTAATATAGATACATTAATTTTATTTTCTGCAATAAAGTAATTGCTTGAAAAATTTTATTAAATAATATAAATTTCCCTATTATTTGTCATTGTTTCATGTTGTCGCTCTCTATATTATATCTAAAATATTTGTAAAATATTTATCAAACACGAATCTATAGAAACTGTTGAGTAGAGTTAATGAATGTCGATTTACTTTTATAAATTAAATGAATAAAATTTGACTTTTCTCATCAACTACATATTCCAACCCATTACAACTAATGTCTCTCGTGAACTAATCACGTTTATTAGGTTTACCAGTTCCTTTCCAACTGGCTCTAATTCATACTACAATATTGCACCGACCATACCACGTAGAAAGCACCGGTTCTCGTCCGATCACCGAAGTTAAACTACGTCGCGCCGGGTTAGTACTTGCATGGGTGACCGGCTGGGAATACCCGGTGTTGCTGACTTTATGGGGTGCGCGATAGACTTACCTCCTCGTGGTGCACCCTGGACAACGTATTTTCTTACTGCAAAAAAGTCTATCAATCGGCATTCGTTTTTGACTTCGATTAATTATGATTAGCTTTGAAAAAGGCTATAAGAAAAATCGCCCTCGTCAGGGCGAATCACAATGTCTTCAGATCCTCCAGTGGAATGCTGGAGGA
>UZAE01001376.1:0-13618 GCA_900617975.1 Rodentolepis nana
GACAGACACAAAGGTAGAAAAAAGGTGAGGTGATTACTGTTGAAGTGGTCAAATTTGACATACAGTGAGGTGATGGTAGTTTGAAGTGAGAAGTGAACGTATGAGAATACGTTGCCCAGGGTGCACCACGTGGAGCTAAGTCTATAGCACCCCCTTACTAATTTGAGTTAAGAAGTGGCAAATTGGATAGCTTTCTTGAGCAAGGCATGCTCTAACTTCACGGTAATATATATGAACAATGACATGGAACCAAGAGTATGAATATGCACACACTGACGGCATGAATAAGAAATATGGCTGAATCAAATCGATTTTTAACCAATGCAATATATAACAATTTTTTAAAAAGATATGAAAATTATCAATTAGGAGAACTCAGAGAGATATGAAGTTACGAAGTGTAAAGTCACCCTGTACGTATCACAGACCAAAATTTATAATTATTGAATAGGGGTGTGAGACAGACTTACCTCCACGTGGTGCACCCTGGGCAACGTATACTCATACGGCAAAAAAGTCTATTAAAAGGCATTTGACTTCTGACTTCGAACTACCATGACCCCACTGCATGTCATATGCGACCCCTTTTCTCGTTACTCATCTTACCCTTTCTGAGCATTGGTGCCTGTCTGTTTCTTTTGCATCTGTGAATCATATCTTACCCTTTCTGAGCCTTTGTGTCTGTTTCTTTTACCCTGCTTACCCTTTCTGAGCATTGGTGCCTGTCTGTTTCTTTTGCATCTGTGAATCATTCTTCTGTTCTTCCTCTCGAATTCTTCTCATTTTGATGTTCCTCCTCTCCTCTATGAAGCCCGAAGTCAACCAAAGGGCTAATGATAACTATCAAAACGCCTGCCATTTGTTATAAATAAATAAATAAATAAATAATTATTGAATAAGAATTTTAATTCTTGTTTGCCCTAATCAATAGAACTAACTGTAATTTTCCACATTAGGAGTTCGCGTTTATTGAGAAATATTGGCCAAATTGCAAGTTGAAATCACACTAAAGGGTAATTGTAGAAATAATTTAAGGAAACACTAGTAGTGAAACAATAATTATGAGAATAACAAGAAATCAAACATATTTCATTAGCCGGTGGTCTTATTCTGATCAATAGCAATGTAGATAGAAATTAACCATCAAATAATTAATTGAATTACCAATTCTATGATTATCTATTCATATTCAGCTTACGCAACTGCATATTTAATTAGGCCATTTTCTACCATGACTAGTCGTTTAATTATTGATTTGTGTCAACATGACGTAAGCGCAAAAGTACCAGTTTGAGGACCAAAATAGATTTAAATGAAAGAAAATTCTAGTAGCTTCCTCATCACCAAAGCTGGTTCTCTAACGTGTAACTCCCAGGTATACTCTCCCCCCCCCCCTCTTAGTTAAAAATGAGAATTAATAGAGATTTAACTCTGAGTCAAGTGCCAGGTTACGATTTACATAAGACAATACTCATTCAGTATAGCCCCATTGGCTCACATATTAGGTATATATCCTCCATATGCTGATTTCTAATTATGCACTTGAAGATTTCACTAACGTTGACAGTATTTGAGGAAATATGCGGGTAAATTTAATTTTAGTATTATAAGGCGGTGAAAAGTGGCCCGAATTGGCGTTTAGGTGAAAATGACTTCAAAGAAACGAAATGGAGTGAAAAGGTTTGCAGTAACATAGGTATATGAGGATACGAGGATGAAACCAAGATACATTAGGAATAATACCATTCAAGAAATCGGGCCTCGCTAGTCACTGTTCTCACTTGTTAGTCTTCTGGATGACAAGTGAGTCTGTACTGGTTGATGGGCTTCCTAGCCAAAGCCGTATCTCATTCCCCAGAAGCCATGTGATTGGTGCCCAGCAATAAATTTATCTTATACTTACTTAGAAGACGACAGGGGGCCCGGAGAGGGGGTGAGGGTTAGTGCCTCATATAAAAGAGTACGAAAGTCTTGCAATAAATTCATTCTAACTTCAAGACTATAAATAGGGTTGGCAATAGAACGATCGATGTTCACATTCGCCATTAGTGAAAATTGTTATTTACCCATTCTTTAAAGATTTGCACTCAGAGCGAAAGAAACGTGATATAGACAAACGTAGATGTTGCAGTGTCTAAGGCGTAAATAGTGTTCAATGAAGCTCAATATATTTTTTTACTAAAAGTCAAAATAAAATTTTAAGAGGCGAAAATGACTTAGTTTAAATTATTCACATGATAAGGGAAAATTAAATATCATATACAATTTTTGTAATGGAAACAAATCTACATCATATCTTAAAAGTTATTATTTACAGAAATTTTGTTAAAATATGTTAATTTGTCGGCAAGGTAGCATACTGACTCTGAACTCTGATGAAAATAGCGATTACAAAAAAAGAAAATGTTAAGCATTTTCAATAGTGATCAAGTTATCTAATATTTCTTGATGAATCTGTTAGGAAGCTATCAATTAAAGCCCAACGCCGTTTTGTTTTCAGACATGCAATGACTTCAGATTGCTATTAGTCACTCATTAACTTTACTAATATGTTTGCCCTCAGTGTTAGGATCAACTGGGATGTAACATAAAAAGTTCAATTGAACTTTTCTCTTCATCAACGATAATGCAGAGGTTTATATTGAGCTAATAAAATGTCTTCGGATTACTGCCTTTCGGTCATATCTCTCACTGTGTGTTAAGAGTAAACCAATGATACCAAATGATATAACACGAGCAAAATAATTAGGGTATTGCAACAAAACCAAACAGTTCAAGCTTATAAAAGTAATACTGTATCATTTTGATATGGCGCATGAGTTAATAAAATGATTAATATCAAGTCTACCTATTAATTTACAAAGTAGCTAAAATCATAGCAAGGCTCAATCTGTCTCGATAATTGTCAAGATTCAATATAAAACCAAAAATCAAAAAATTTTAAATTTCAAATTCAAGTCTTTGCTTTAGAAATCGTTTTACTAAGTACATGCAAATATCTAACAAACTTGATCTAATTGTTACAAGAAGTAAAAAGCCTCCGCTTACTTTGATTTTATTAGCAGCCAATGAAATTGAGGAATTTCTGCAGATGATGAGCAGAGGTAATTTTTTTACAATATTTGATAAATACTGAATATTTTCGCTTTTAGTGCAAGACAACCTTTACTTTTATATGCGCTTTTACATAACAGTTTTCTTTTTTAAGCTTAAGTAATATTGCTGTGAATTTGTATATAGATTTTGTTGTCATGAACCAGTTTTTATTTCTTATCCTTACGACGATTTATATTATTAGATCCACTGCCGGGATTTTCTTATGGCGATCAAATTTTTGGAGCATCAGAGTGAGTTTTCTATTCCTTTGCTTACTTATTACGTACGTTGTACATATTTGTCTATTCGTCTTATTCTCACTAATACGGAGTTGGTTTAGTTTAACCACATTTTGTGAGCCACCATTTTCAGGTTTGACTATTTGTGAGCGCTATCGAATATCTATCACATTTGAAACCCACTTTATTTTAAGTGGGTTGGGTTGCAGTCGGTCACTGCTTTTATGCTTTTCTAGTATTTCGTAAATTTGATTTATTTGTAGATTGAATGTCGCAGCTTCCTCTGCTATTGAAGGGTTGCCTGATGAACAACGTACCTCTCCTATTCGCCGGACTTTTCTGCTTTTTATTCTCTTTGAATTTGTTATTATCGTTGCTTTCTGGCTATTGTATATTCGGGTATGTCTCTCACTCCAATTTTTCTTTTTCTACTTGTAATGCTGCTTAATGAGTACTTTTAACTAAAAATTACATTTATTTGCTACCTGTTTATTTGTTAATTCCTTACTTCCTTGTTATTGTAGACTCTTGGAGATTTTTCCAAAGCTATGGCTGATCAAGTTATCCACATGCAGTTCAACACAACTCTATTTGATGTTCAAGTATGTTTCTTTTTTATTCTTCAATTTGCGACTGAATTTTTAATAGCCTATCTAACCTGCTCCCCTTTAAATCAATAAGCTGTTCGTTCATAGTTAATATTAATTTGGGTAGGGTGGGGGGGGGGGGGGGGGGGGGGGGTATGTTTTTTACTCAAGAGATAATTAGACATGTCCTTGATTGGAGGAATTTGCTAAGAACTGTAAAATTCTGTAGGAAGAGTGATGTAACTAGGGTCATCTTGTGGATGAGACAATATTTATAATGGAAAGGCATGAAGATCAATAAGAATGTGAATGGCGAAAGGATCGGTCAAGAAGAGGCATCTGTCCTATCGCAATGACCACTACTCTCCTTCACTGCATGGTGGGGTGTGAAGATGTGTAAAAATCTTTGGTCCGTATTGGCTGACGAGTATGCTTGTTTGACTTACATTAGCAGAACACTTTCCGTTAACTTGTTACTTTAGTGTCGTTGAATTTCGACCTTGGACTCTTCAACTTAGGCGTTTGGTGTGTTATTTCTGTCACAATTTTGTTATGCGCTCTGTTTCTAATATGATATCAGTGTGTTTTAGCTCCCATATCAAGTCATGATGAGTTTTGATGGTATCAGACGAAGACTATAGGCACGCATTGAACATGCTTCAAACGCCAATAGCACTTCTGGTACGAGTCTAGTACCAATGGGCTTTTTTAAAAGAGGATCGTACAATCTCAAGGGTGTTAGAGGTATAAATGCCGACTCAACTCCTTTTAAACCCTTCTTAATTTCCTAAAGATGTGCTTATTAGGCATCTGGACTGATAAAGGCGCTTTGAAGGGTCTGGGAACATGAAGCGAATGAGAAACTGAAGAACTGTCAGCCACCAGACACGTTGGGATCAAGCTAAGCTAATATTTCTGCCACCCTGCCCTGAAGATAAGTACATCATTGTGACCTCTTGGAATCTATTTCCCTTCCCTTCTTAAAGGCCTAATGTCTCATCTTTTGAACTTTCCTTAATGTGGTTTTAGTGAAAGAGAAAATGAGTGGAACGCTTTTGAGCAAGCACTCACTGGAAATGGTAACTTATACATCTGTTACACTTCGGCCAAAGTGTAGTATTTGTGAAATGTATTAAAGATTAATTTGCAAACCCCATCGACTACGTAACTGCATATTAACTCAGTGGGTGGCATAGTAAAAATCAGTTCTGCATTTTTGCTGAGTGTTTATCTTTAAAATTGAGTCTTCCAAGGTCAGACGCACTATACTTCAATCTAATTGGATGACTTTGTCATTTATCTGGTTTGTATTCTATGTCAATAGTGTACCTCGACTTGAAGCCAATTGGAATGCTTTAAAGTGAATCTTCTCTTCTTATTGGTCCTCTCGTTTTTTTTGAATAGATCATTTCTGTTTGTCGGTTCAGCTTTCTTGAAGTGGCCTATGGTGCTTTTCGTACAAGTCGGCGTTGGCCTTCAGCGGTAAGTATTCCAATTTTTAAAAGACAATTTTTATTATTACTTACTTTCTTAATGAGTCAGTATCGTAGTCCAGCGCTAATCTTGACCAGATGTTTAGAGTGATTACTAATTGCTTGTTCTAACTTCTACCAATCCTCACTACAACTAGCAGGTTTGGTAGTGACGTTCTTAATGAAGGCAAGAAAGAGCAGACCAATGAGATTGCTAGAATATTCTGAGATGCTAGTGTGTGCGGTTGGTGGATGTGGTTGGAGCTATTTACGTGTGGGTTTACAGTAAAGATATATTGAGTTTAAATAAGCAATGACGACTATTTATTCCTGTCAGAGAGTGGTGTGGGGGGGGGGTGGGTAAATCATAGCAGCATTCACTAAAGATTTGCAACGGTGCCTTGAGCACATCCACTATAAATAAATCCCTGGAAGGCTCGTGGTAGTTCTCCTTTAGACATTTAGCATCGGAGATGGGGATTAAGCTCTCTCTCTTTCTCTCTCTCTCTCTCTCAATTCCGTGTAGTCACAAACCCTTGTTGCTTCCGTGTGACAAGTGGTATAAAAATAATACCATCCCGAAATTTCTGGGGCGAAGAATTTCTCCAAAGTCGGAATCATTATAGATTATTTGAATGAGTTTCTATTCTCTTAGTCGCCGAATAAGCATATTTACGCCGATATTTTCTTAATTATTAATGTAGTGTGGTATAATCCAAAGGAAGTGAAGCGTCATTCGTTTTCAACCATTTTAAAAACCCGCCTTATTCCAAGGTGGGATGTTGCATTTTTGAGAGCGGAAAATTATTCCTTCGAAAGTTCGACTTATTGCTCAATCCCATGCAAGTTCTGGCTTTGAACGCATTACTAGGCAATATGTTTATTTCAAATGGCAGGCATTTTGATAGTTACCATTAGCCACTTAGTTGACTTCGGGCTTCACAGAAGGCAGGAAAATTAGGGTGAGAAAAATTCGATAGGGGGAAAAGAAGAGCGATTCACAGATATAAAAGAGACAGATACAAAGGCAGAGAAAAGGCTAGATGATTACTGTGGAAGGGGTCGAATATGACATACAATGGGGTCATGGTAGTTTGAAGTCAGAGGTCAACTGCCAGTTAATAGACTTTTTTAGCCGTATGAGCATACGTTGCCCAGGGTGCACCACGTGGAGGTAAGTCTATCGCACACCCTTAATAGGGAATATACGTTTTTTTCTTTCAATATTCTTTGACAACTGTTAATATTGCATTGTGAGAGGGGAGGGGGGAACTGTTCCCAACCCTCTGCCTCATCATGGAGCCTAAAAATTGAGCATATCCTCGGATCTAGCTAATGAACACTGTGCCCCCCCCCCATGTTTGACCTATTGATTCACTCCGCGTGTCCTAGTACCTCCCAAGGTGCTTGGTAGCTTGTATTTTCCTTTTTTTGTGTTAGAATGAATGTCAGCTTGTATGTATGTGCGTGTATTTCAATATTGTAGTCATGGACCGCTATCACAACAGTGTACATGCTCGCCAAATGCATGGTCTTCGCGGTAGGTCAAACTCCTTTCTCCTCTTCGTCAACTACCCCCCCCCCCTCCCTTTGTTTAATGCTATTATTATTAGTAGTAGTAGTAAGCTTATTTTCTGTTATCATACCAGACTTCACAAAGGGGTGATCCACTGGCTTATACGGACTTAATTCTGCCCATTGTAATGACTTGGATTGGCACTCTCATCCTGGAATGTCGAGTTCTACCCCAGGAGAGGCGAGCCAAACGAAGTAAGCCCGCTACAACTTCCTCCTCCTCATCACCACCTTTGACATTTTGAATAATGACGGGTTGGTTGTGGAAAGGTCCTTTTTTTGCCCCCTCATTGACTTGTCTATTAGGTGTGTGTGTGTGTGTAGGTGCGTTTATTTGCAAGCTAGAATTAAATTGTAGGGGGAGTCTTTATGCTAATTCCGACGATTTATTTGACCAAAGAAATGGAAATATTCCCCGCTGTATGGCCAGGATTCGATAGCTGCTCGCCTCATGAGTAATATTAACTGCTTTTTTGTATGTTCTCTTTACTTGCGTGACAGTTGTGAACACGTTTCAACGATTTACTCCGGACTTCCTCTCCGCCGTGGACGCCCAGTCGGCATATTTAGGCTCCGTGCAACAGTGGGTGGGTCGGGCAGCAACTGCGCGTGGTATTCCCAGCATTTATGGGTCTCCTGAGGGTAAGAGTCCCCATTAAATCGTTTCCTATCCCCTAAATTGCCCTATAGCGATCTGTGTAAGTAATAGTGTTTGAAGGAGTACGTTTGATTCAAATATTTAGTAATGAATAAAATTTATTTACTTACATCAAATGGCAGGTTTTATGATAGAGTTATCATTAGCTCTTTAGTTGACCTCGGGCTTCGCAGTGTGGGGAAGGACATTGAAGTTACAAAAACGTCGAGAGGGGGGGGGGCAGAAGAGTGATTCACAGGTGCAAAAGGGACGGACAGATAGACACAAAGGCAGAGAAAAAGTAAAATGAGTGTTGTGTGGAAGGGGTTGAATATGACATACAGTGGTAGTTTGAAGTGAGAAGTCAACTGTCAATTAATAGACTTTTTTTGGCGTATGAGTATACGTTGTCCAGGATGCACTACGTGGAGGTAAGTCTATCGCACGCCCCCCCCCTCTCTCTCTCTCTCTCTCTCCCCAATAA
This sequence comes from Rodentolepis nana, assembly GCA_900617975.1. Lineage (NCBI taxonomy): Eukaryota > Metazoa > Platyhelminthes > Cestoda > Cyclophyllidea > Hymenolepididae > Rodentolepis > Rodentolepis nana. The sequence continues at coordinate 8,091 of UZAE01001376.1, forward strand.
TGAATAACGTCGGTAGACACATTTGGATCTGAAGGTTATGAAGGAATCGGGGAGTTCTTTTATCCACAAGTTGGTGAATCGATTAAGCGGCGGCGGGGGGGGGGGGGGGGGGACGGAGGGGCGCGGGTAGTGTCGTGCGTTTAGGGAACTGGAAGAGAGAAAGAGGTACACGTAGTCTCGAATTGAATACACTCAAGTTTGGCCAGGTCGGTGAGTCAGGTTAAATTGAACCAGTGAGTTGGCATCGTCGAGTGTTCTATCTTAGTTCCAATGTTTGTGCTAACTTCGTAGGTCTTGAGGACACGGAGGCGCCTTTAATTATCTGATTGACTCAGTGTGAAATATTTTTAAAGGAAAAAAATTGTTGGAATTAACTTATTCGAAAGTGAAAAACACAGGTGTGAGTGCAGAATTGACTTGTTACCTTAAAATGCTTGCTAAAATCAATATTCTTCTGACTTAATCTCAACTAGCGATTAAGTTCATAGTTTATTTTGGATTTATGAGTCGATTCCGCACTTTTTGAATTCACCAGTGTAGTTCAAGTCTGCGCCGTAGTTACTCTCATAATCCAAAAAGCAACAGCAGCCACATTTGTTTACGCATTTTAAATGAAATATACATAGACAGAAAATTAATGCAACATTTTTTTTCACCGAAAGCCATACTTTGCACACTTTACTGGTGAACCACCTGAGTACGCACGAGGGTTCTACAGGTGGGTTTGAGGTTCTAGGATGGAATTTTGCAGTGTTGAAGACTTGGAGATAATTAATAAGAAGAGGGGAGGGGTGGTGGTGGGGTTTAACTTGAGAAGAATGTAATACATTATAGCCTTTAAATGTTTCCTGCTCTTGGCGAAATCGAGCCATTGTTTTGAATTTGTATTTTTTGTGGGGCCAAAAATGCATTGCGAAGTAAAGCGTCACCTTTACACTTTATAAATGACATTTCACATGCACTTTAGATGCATTGTGTTCGTTGTGGTGCGCATTCACTCTGAAAGCAGAGCGCTTGATTTTTTTAGCTAAGTTATGTCTAAAGTTGGTGCTACTTTAAGCCAATTTCTAGAACCAACCCTTGGTGGTTATCCTATAGGCGGTCTATTCATTTGTGTTCTTTATTTCTTCCTTGTTTCCCAGGCTCTCTCATGTCATACCCTGAGTCCCCGACAACCAGTCCGAAGTATACTCTCCTCAATGCCAATGATGCGACGGTGGATGTAAGTTTTCGCATAAGACCCTTTATCTTTAAGCCATGCATTCGTATAAGTACGGTTCTACTGTGGTGCTAGGAGGGGCCTACTTTCTGTCGTGTGATCCCCCCCTCCCGCCCTACCCAGTGGGTACCACTCGATAACAATGAAAAGGCTGATATTCAATTACTCCCCCCCCCCCCCATGACACTATTAACTCATCATAAACTCCACACAAATTAGTATGAGTCATCCTTAGGTCATTGGTGTTTGCACGCATTTCGGTGAGGAGGCTAGGAGACAAACTGCTGAGATAAATTTGTAGCTATTCTTAACACTTCCCCACACTCAAAAGAATTCGGATGAACTGAGCTTTATAAGCATTGATGACAGACCCGGAAACAGTTGTGAAAAATGAAGTGTCATTGAATGGGGAACGACAAGAATGGCATGTTGTCACACGTGGTGGTACTCCCTAGTCAGTTCGATTCTACTTTTGTTTGAGCAAGCGAGTAGTGAAACATTTATTTATAACAAATGGCAGGCGTTTTGATAGTTATCATTAACTCCTTAGTTGACTTCAGGCTTCACAAAGGGGAGGAACATCCAATTGAGAAAAATTCGAGAGGGTGAGCAGAAGAGACATTCAATGATCCAAAAGAGATAGATAGACAGACACGAAGGCAGAGGAAAAAGAGAGGTGAGTACTGTGGAAGTGGTAGAATATGACATACAGTGGGGCCATTGTAGCTCGAGGTCAGAAGTCAATTGCCAGTATATAGTCCTTTTTGCCGTATGGGTATACGTTGCCCAGGGTGCACCACGTGGAGGTAAGTCTATCGCACACCCCGAGTAGTGAAACATACGTTTGGCTAAATTGGATTTCTGCTTTAGAAGGCTTTCGAAGGACTGCGTAAGCACATTCACCTTGGTTTTTCTTTATCATTACTTCATTGGCTTTTAATTACCTATAAGGCTAAAGTTCAATATAATGTTCTAATTAGCAAATGAAGCTGATCTTTTCAACGCTCTCTTTAGACATGCTCTTATAGGCCATTAGGTCATGTTTACATTAACAAAAGGTTGCTTGTACTTCTTTCTACAATAGGACTCAGTGCATATTGTGAACATAGGGAAATTAGTGAGGGCTAGCATTTCACCCTGTCAGCTAATCTTTCCATTATTTCTTAACTTCCTGTAGGTTGCGGCTCTGTTGACAAGAGCTGAGAACCTGCGTCAGACGACATGGAATATCTACGAAGATACGGTGTGGAATGAATCTGAAGCCTCAATGCCCATGTTAACTGGGCCTCACATCACCTCAGCGAATTTTACCGCTTTTGGTGAACATACCGTTTTCCGAATGGATGTGAGTTGATAACGACTTAATTATGTCGAATCTACCATGTTCTATGGCTTATAACTACCCACCCCCACCCCTAACCCGTTTGAAAGTTGCCCCTTTGTAAACCAGTAGGATATAACGATTGAATGGCTACTTATTTAAGCTCATAGTAATATAGGCTCGTTAACGAAGCACCAATAATCGATAAGTCTACTTTTCAGCTTTGAATATATGTAATGGTTGTAGACTCAATACCATCTCACTAGAAAGTTGAACACTTTTTCGCTCTGTGTGGGCACTATCGTTTGCCCTATGAAGTCAAGAGTTAAGTAATTAACTAATACCTCTTTCGTTCAGAGATTGGTCACAATGAGTCCAATAGCCTAGAGAGTTCTGTTAATTGATATGTTAGCTGCCGCTGATAGCATTTAGACGATTGCCTAGTGTGCTCACTACCACGTAAGACCGTCGTCTCTATATCAGGATTGAGCGACGGCCACTAAGTGCCACGCTTCGTAGAATAAGATGTCATTCAAATCTAAGCAACCAAGTCATGATTTCGGAAAGTGAAGCGGCATCAAGTAAATAGGGTTTTACTTCGAGTCCGAAAATAACACGGGCTGTGGCTCTTTACTCTCTGAACATCTCTGATTGTCCTCCTTTGGCCATGTTTCCAACTTGCTTTCTAAGCGTTTTCAGTTACCCCCCACACGATAAAGAATTGCGCATTTGTGTGTGTGCATGTGCTACTAATCTCTCTTATGGTTTTTAGGCAGTACTACACGCTCGACCAAAGACCATGTTTGATGATCTCGTATATGAGTTCGAGTTCTCGCCCATTTGGAATTCTTCAATTTCCTCTGCCAGAGTATGCAGCGCATCTGCCAATTTTCTTACTGAATCGTCCACTTTGATCGATTATTATTGTTTTCATTCCCTCTGTCTTTCTTCTTTCAGATTCTCCAAAAGTTTCCCCACGAAGAGCTCGACATTGTCCATACTACCCTGAAGGAAGCTCTTGGAGGTTTGATCAAGCCCAGGTGATTCTTAATTCAATGATGTTGGATTTGCATTTCACTTCCTACATAAGCTCATTAATCACTACGTGGTGTATATGTTCTAGGGACTTTGTAATGATGCGAGCCTGGGGAGTCAACGATGAAGTCTACTACGTTACAGCGTCCTCTGTGACGCATCCGAAATGTCCACCTGTGAATGACTGCATTCGGTAAGAATTCATTCCCTGGTGTAGTAGAGGAAGAAAAGGAGTAACCCATAGGACAGCACACGTGACTTAAGGTGCATGAGTGCAGCCCATACAACACTGTCATTCCTAATGCACTTTGGGGAAGTCAGGCGTATGGGTTGATTGGCTTGGCTAGGTGTGTTTGAGTTAAGTTCCTATCCCAGTCATATTTGTGTTCTTAAAAATCTACATTCAGTTGGGGAAACTCGAATTTTTTTCTGGTTTCAGATTGTTTACTGTTTCAGCGCTACCAATGAACATACTCCGTCATTGTTTGTGTGTATGCTTATAATTGATGTGAATGAGTGTGTAGACCATGGGCGGAGGCGCGCGTAGCTTTAATTTAAAGATGCGCTCTCTTTTTTATCCAGAATGGAAGGTAAGTTTAATTTTAGCTTTACTGAAAACCCCCAGGCAACGCATTTGTTCCTGGGGGGGGGGGGGGGGGGGAGTCGGCTGTGAGTGCTTAATCTGGTTCACATTCAAGTCGCCCAAAAGGCACTTTTGAATGCGGTTAAAGTACAAAGTGCTTAAAAAGGTGCTAGAAAGAAAGCTTTACCATGAAGCAACTCTACCACGTGAAAACAGTGGAGCCCAGCCTAACCGGTTAAGTGGAAAAGCATTACTTTCAAACCGTTTGAAATTTTGCTTAAATGTAATTTCTTTATTTAGGGCCGATCAGCTGATCAATTCATTCTTTCTACGGCCGAGTGGCAATCTTTGCCATTTGACAATCATCACCTGTTTCGACATTAAAGTATGTTTCATTTTCTTTCTACTTTTAATGACTAAGTAGCAATTATATCTAAACTTTGATATCTGTCTTGTCTAGGGATGGCTCTCAAGACATGTGATATCGAGAGGTGCAAAGGCCTCGCTTAATAACCTCTACAAAGATCTCCAAAATCGCGCAATTTCTTTAGATGCCGATGTAGGAAGTAGCCAAGATGCTTCTCGATTACCGGTGCTTGAAGAGGCCTGCTAGCTACTTTATTTTCATTGTCTTATGTATATTTTTCTCTTTAGATACTCCATGTAATTTCTCTTTCAGTGTCTATTGTCTTGAATTTTAGACGCCTCCCTCCTAGCGCTCTTTTAATGCTTAGTCACAAATCGCGCTTTTGTAAATTTGATTGATTTAGCACAATTACTGACTTATGAAATAAAGATACTTTTGTTGATCAGAAGAGATGATTGCTTGCGGTCACTAGTTCGTTACCAAATTATAGTAACTAAGGCCCTAGAAAGGTCTTGACTAAAGCTGGCAGCTAACGCTAACAAAGTGGTGTTCCAAGAGGTATAACGCTGAGTGCGGGGGAGGGGAGGGGTGGACTGAATGTGTAGATTAATTGAATACAAAGCCCATTTGTATGAGTCACTCAGGAGAGGCTGCACGTGATGATATGAATAATATAATGCAAATCGCGTCAATTGTTGAAATTAAAAATCAATAACCTCGTCTAGAAGTGACGGGTGCGGGCGAGTCGTTGAAACAGACATCACCCTGGCTTCGTGGACGATTAAGCAGTGTTTATTTTTCGAAAGGGGGGTGTGCGATAGACTTACCTCCACGTGGTGCACCCTGGGCAACGTATATTTATACGGCAAAAAAGTCTATTGGCTGGCAGTTGACTTCTCACTTCAAACTACCATCGCCTCACTCTATGCCATATTCGACTATTTTCACAGTACTCACCTCACCTTTGTTCTACCTTTACGTTTGTCTCTTACCTCTTTGAAAT
>UZAE01001377.1:0-13614 GCA_900617975.1 Rodentolepis nana
CTCTCGAAATTTTTTCTCACTTTGATATTTCTTCTTTTCTCCGAGGCCTGAAGTCACCTAAATGGCTAATGAAACTATCAAAATGCCTGCCATTTGTTATAAAATACTAATTCATATTTTGTAATTGCTGTTATATTTTCGAGTTGCCAACACGGCAACTACGAATGTAAAATTTCTATGTTCCAATATACGGACATTGGGTGTGCTTTTCCCGAGGTAAAATATTTTCAAGAGCCCAAGAGTGTAGTGACTTACAGTCTAATCTAAATTAAAAAGGAAAAAAGAATATTCATTTGTACTTGAATTGACCAGTACAAAGCTGACAATTTTCACCAATTGAATCAATTCTTTAGCCCAAGTCTTGTCAGGAGTCGTAATTTCAAGACAGGTAACTACATGTGTCTCGTATTTTCACAGTCATATTTCCGTTTAAACCGGATAAGACCACCCAAGTGCACGCACTGGTGCCAGCGGGGAGTTGACAAAGGCCGAGTCTGTGAATGAACTTCATGAGATATGTTATTGGTAGTGCATAAATAGACAAATTTGTCTTATCGTCTTCTTCATTCTTTAAACTTATTGAGAATTTACTCTGACGCTTTTCTCGATGCTTTACAAGACGTGTCTGCTTAAATGACAATTTACTAAACTTGGTTAAAGACTTGTAGCGGATTGCTACCTTAGTAAAGCCAGACCGACTCAGAAATCTCCATGGCAGATTCTCAAACATCTAGCTACCGGCTCAGAAATTTCTATGGCAGATTCTCCAACATCTAGCTAGGAATCAGAAATCTCTATGGCAGATTCTCCAACCTCTAGCTAGAGAACAGCTAAGCTATAGCTCAGCTATAAAGAAAACAGACGTGTAGCACGGAGCGCGTTTATATCTGTGGCAGATTCTCCTACATCTAGCTAGACTCCCAGAACGGCAGATTCTCCAACGTCTAGCTAGACTCCCAGAACCAGGGAGATTCTCCTACATCTAGCTAGACTCCCAGAACCAGCTAAACCATAGCCCAGCTATAAAGGAAACAGACGAGTAGCACGGAGAATTCTCCAACATCTAGCTAGACTCCCAGAACAAGCTAAGCTATAGTCCAGCTATAAGGGAAACTGACGTGTAGCACGAAATGCGTTTATTCGGTACGTATATTGCATATAAAGGAAACAGATGTTTAGCACGGAGCACGTTTATTCTACAGAGGATACAGACGTGTAGCACGGAACATTTATTCAGTAGGAAAGGCACAGACGTGTAGCACGGAGCACGTTTATTCAGTACGGGTAGGGAAGCAGACGTGTAGCACGGAATACGTTTATTCAGTACGTATATCAGGATCAAGTGTACACGCATGGAGCTACTCATGATCAGGATGGATAAGGTGTACACGCAGGGAGCTACTCATGATCAGGATAATAAAGCGTGTACTCGCAGGGAGCTACTCATGATCAGGATGGGGGATTAGGTTAGGAGGTTACTTTATGATCACTGTTTGTACAGTCGCTGCACACAGAGTTGTAAGGCCGCACCTGTTGGTACGGTCGCTGTACACAGAGTTGTACGGCCACACCTCCCAATCCTGGAGAGCAGACATGCAGACATACGATGACGCACACAGCGATAACTTGTCCCACACTTCTATAATTCTGTTGTAGTAAACTGAAAGTATCTCCCAAGTTATGAAAATTTTGCCTAACAAGTATCTATTGTCTACGCTCAAAATGCATTAAGAGATTGAGGTAGTTCTAACAATGAATTCTGAAACACATGTTATTTTTGGGAGAATACCAACAGAGAAAACCTCTTCAACTCTTGGATATATCAGGCAAATTAAAGCCTCATCAATCCCGTCTCAGATTAGTTTATATATAAGGTCCCAAATTAGATGACAGGAAGGCGGATCTCTTTATTCCGGGGATCGATCTGCAATAAACTAAGGAGCCTCCCAAATATTCAGATTTCTCGAAATGAGTAAAAACACTGGATTAAGCCGTCTTTTCTTATATCTATTCTGACAATTATTTGAAATTGGCAAACAATTAAGTATGACATTAATTAGCATATTAAATTTTACTTAGATTTCCTTTGGATAAGCTATTCCATTTTACCCCAATAAGGTCTCAAGCATATATATTTCGCTTCCCACTAAAACGTTATCTGATCTAATTAATGGATTAGCTAGAAGCATAGTAGTGAAGCCTATAAACGAATTCATTGAGCTGTAAGCATTTTACGTACTTCAGTCCCAGTTAAACCAGACAACCGTTAAGTTGTTGTAGAAATAAAAGGTATTGAATGAAAATAGACATAACAAGGGCTTGTGATCTATTTCCCACTCCAAAAGCGCGTTCCCAGGTGTCAACTATGCCAATCTCCATTCTGATTGGCTAAGAGATTGCGATCGCCCAATAATACTACAGTTCGTTATTGAGCCTATTTCGCGAGCAGTGGTGCAAAGTGCCTGTTAATCTCAGACTTCTTAAAAGAGGCATGTATGACTATCGCCCAGGAATTGCTAGTTCTGACTCGCCGTGTGGGTACGATAAACATAGATTTCGTCATAGACTCAGAAAAAAGGTGAGAATTTCATCAGACATTTGCTTTTTACACCATTTTTAATATCCAAAAATATAATCCTCTCTTTACTCATTTTAATTAAGGCTTTCTCCTTTAACCCCAGAAAATTAACATAATTTTTTTATAATTGATAAGTATCTTGGAAAGTATATGCACAATATATTTGTGCTTCAGCCTTTATTATAAAAAATTGTTGTTTTGTTACCAAGTTTTGTTAGTTACTTGCAAGCAAGTTTTCAAGTTTAGAAAGCATCGGTTAATTTTTGCTAAGAATCGAAATCGTTGTTTAGGCTTAACTCATTTACATTTGTCCTCCGGAATTCCAATTAGTCTGGGGGTGTTTTTTGAGCTATCGTGGAAATTAAACCTCATTATAAATTTCGGGTGATCAGAGAAGTCCATTGAACAAAACGATGTGATTTGAGCCCATGAAAGGTAACATCAGATTTCAAATAATTAGGTTCATAAAAGGTCGTTTTTGCAAAGTTTAATTCTCAGTAAATAGAAATAATGTTTCGGAATGAACCTCAACTAATCAATTGTTCTATAAGAAATCGCATAACCCCAAGCTCGCTTGATATAATTTTTTTAACCACTGATACAAATTTGGATGCATAACACGCGAGACAAGAAACGATGGACATTTAGTCGACTGAAACCAACAGGTAAGATGAAAAGGAGCCAAGCAAGACCAACAGGTAAATAAATGAATTATGTGATATAAAGCATCACGTCATTATGACAAACGTGATTAGTCCAATACAGAACATAAATTTTAATTGGGCTTTGGAAGAATTTAATTACCAATTAATTCGAATTACAGTAGCCATAATATCTAACTTGCCCAGACACTCAAATTCTGGACGTAGACAAGAGGCATGGCCAGGCACCCACTAACTCTTAATAAGGTATTGATGACTACCAATAAGTTTACAATTTGTCACACTTGGGTATAATGTAGTCCAATCAAGATGCGTCCTATGTGAGTTCTCAGAGGGGGGGAGGGCTAAAGGTTAGTGACCATCGTACATCAGCCCAGCTTCGCATAATCTTCCTACAGTATAGTTTTTGACACTAGCTATAAATCCTCATTCAAATTTGAAAATGCCCGCGCCTGTATATTTAGACATTGTTGACAAATGTGAAACCAGGCGATTCTAAAAACGGCTTTCGGCAAAAGTTAACTGCAATAATCGCGGTTCATTTTCTCCATTTAAGTTCTGGGCCATCGTTCTGAGTCTTCTAGTCACATCAATTCTCGTTGGAACCGTTGCTTGGATAATCTGGACCCGGTTGAGTCGCAGCCACTCTTGGAATGACGAAGGGCCACTGAGATCTGAAAATCCTCCAGCAATTTGTTACAAATGTAGTAATTATTTTCATATAATGGATGGTCGGGAAGTATACTCGAACATCGATGTGTTAAAAGGTGAATCTGGTGGAACAGAGAATAGTGGCTACCGCGGAGTTGCAAGAGATGTCGAAGATCCAAGGCAAGAACTCTGCCAAGAAGTTGTGAATCGAACGGCACTAGCAGAGACCCAGGTACCATTGGATGATGATTGCGGTGACAGCTTGTACGATGGGTGTTTTAAAATGGTCACAAGGAGCTTTCGTTTGGTACCGAATGTTGGACGAGAAAGGCTCAGCGTTACGATTGTATCAAGGAATTGTGCAGAGATACCAAAGAATTTGGCCCTTGGATGCTACAAAACATTTGGTGGTTTGGGAATGGAAAGAGAGCTATGCTATTGTGAAGGAACGTATTGTAATTCAGATGTATCCATGAAGGGCTCAATTATAGAAACTATAACTTTGTGCATACTTATTCAATTGTTACATAATTGATTAAACAGCAATATGTAGTTTGAATATATTGACTCTATGACTAACTTAAAGTGACGAGGGCATCTATAAAATTTTATATATATATATGTATATGTATACATAAACTTCTAGCATAACTGCAACCGAATTCAATTAAAATTTCTCGACTGAAGGTCATCGAAAGCACAACCACTTAAAGAAATTCATCTAGCGTTGGAATTCGATAGTTTATTCTCTTGTTACTGAATTGCAAGATTAGTCTGTGATAAGAGTTGAGCAAAAGTCAAAAGGGACTTAAATATTATAAAAGAGCAGCACCGAGGAATCTCTCAAGCCGGAAACTCGACTTCAACCAGCATTTAACTAATTAGGCCTAATCAGAGCGTTCGGTCGTAAGCTCTGAATTCGCTCCACGATCAGAACACCAATACATTATAGAACAAAATCATTCCAAGTCCATATATCAAAAATGCTTTGACTAATATTGAAATTAACACTCGGAAAGCTATTTAAATGAACTACTTTCAACAATAGTCATAAAAAGAACAGTTTGGAAAGATAAAAAAGGCCTTTATTCTATAAAACTAATGATAAGAATTCACAAGTGGATTTACATCTTTCTAAAAGTGATAACTGATAAAGCACCGCAGTCAATCAGGAAGATTGGCTGATGGCAGAGACCAGCTGCTCGAAATAAGGCTTCCAGTCCCGCTGACGCCTATCTTTGGTAGAAAAGAGACGAACAACTGCGAAGTGATCAGCACCATCTCCAAGATTACTACGATTGAAGCCTTCAACACGAGTAGTAAGATTGGCTCCTTCTAAATTTAACCTTTTAATAGAGATTTGTGCCCACTTCATGGCCTTTTCATTACTCTGCAAAACAACAGCAATAAACATTGAAAGAAATGGAAATTTCTAGTGGAATACACATTCATTAGTAGTCCAGATATACCTGTGGATGGTAGAAGACAGCGAGACCCTTCTGGTAGAACACTATTGGCTTCTTAGGCCCCACGTGTAGAATAGATAGAGCGAACTGAAAGGATTAGAAAAAAGATAAGCGTCATAAAATTATCCTACTCTACCTCGAGTTCATTTGCCACATCAAGCATAACTCTTAAATACACTAATTTACACGTTTTAATTTTAATTAATTCTTGACGAAATTCCACTACCGTTCCCCCTTTTAATCATATCAACGTGCCCTCTTAATCTACCAACACTAGCGCTACTATTAGTCTGATTAGGTAACTTATCGAATCATGTCATTTCATATTTAACCTAAATAGTAATAGTTACTGAAAAAAGGGGGTAACTTGAAAGGCACTTCAAAGTATAGAAGCGGTTGAAATCTTTCAGAAATAAACAGCGCAGCCTTGGGTCGAATGGATAAATGGAAATGTGATTTCAAGGCTAATGGATGAAGTTACTGCACTATAGCTAATGGTAGCTCAGTTATAAAAAATGAAAAAGGAGTAACTCAAACAACAATTTCTCTGACAGGTAATTAATACTTTGGAACTCCATAAGCGCGATTTGGATATACAGAATTGGTGGGCTATCTCCTAGGCAGCAATAAAACAAAGAAAAAACGAACGATCAGGCATAGTAATCGAAAGATCTGCTTTCCGAGAAGCGAACTTTGCATACAAAATTATATAAAAAATACATATTAAATGCATCTTTTACCCTTCAAGAAAGCTAAATCAATTTAGTGGGAGAATAAGATAGCAAATACTTATTAGTAGAAGTGCTACACCACTAGACTGTGGTAAATGGAAGCTTGCTGAAGGCGCTCTTGTGAGAAACTCACATTTGCCGGCTCTCCTATTGACCACAGCTAACTGGGGTGATATGTTATCTCGTAATCCCTGGCTTTATAGACATTCATGGTGACCACTATGCCACCGATGCACAAAACATTGAGGCTGATCTATTACAGCAGAGAGATTAAATATGACGAGATAACTCACCTTAGTAAAGTTACTTATGTTGAAGGGTCTCGCGATTGGAGACAAATCATCCCCCCTTGAATCACTTTCTGCAATCAATTGGACAAGTTGTCCCACCATAATTGGATCCACATTATCTGGCACACCAGAAGCCTTCCTTGCAACAACTCGAACAGTTCCAAGTAGACCGGAGAGCCTCTCTTGATAACGTGTGATAACACCACGATCAAGATGGGAAAGACATACATCAGGTCTCCCACCAAGAATTGTATCAACCACAGATTGGAGAGTGAAGAGGCGTTCAGCACAGGTAATAAGGTCGGAGAAGGAATCGGCGCTCTTCGTAATTGTCTCTTGAATAGAGTCAAATTCAGTGGAGACACAGAGGATTTGTTGTGATCCATAGTGTCGGGCACGAACCGCACTTTCTCCTGAGATGGCTATGAACTAAAAGGATAAAACAGGTCCCTGGAAGCAAAAGAATAGATATTTGCATAAGGGATTCCTAGCTAGATTAATCAGATATGTCAGATGAGTGAAAGTGGATTCATAGAGTCTGGAGGAAATGAAAGGTGGGATACCGACTTGCTCAGATATAAAGTAGGAAGGGAAAGAGAGAATAATCTACTCACGTATTTTCAGACAATTTCATCTTCTATTATGTGGTGCTTTATAAACTAGCAATATAACATAATCAAACCAGTTTACCCTTCATTTAGATCATCCATGATTGAGAGCTGCCAATGGTCAAGTAATATTATTCAGGCCACATTGAAAAATAAATTCATTGCTTTTATAAATTGCTTCAAGCACATGGGAACCATTTCCTTACTTTGATAGCTCTCAAAACTAAAATTGTCATCTAAGCCTTACCACTTAGCATTATTTACGATACGGACAATCAATGAGGTTGATAACGGTATTTCAGTTCGAATCCATTTTCAATAAAGTGCCTGAATTAAAGCACACAAACTAAATTGATTGGTATATCATAAACGGTCGAACAATTCATAAATGTTGTTAATATTCACATACTCTAACTTATGGGCCGGATGAATTAATCAAATAATTGTTTAGGCACTCCGAGAAACTTTACTGTGTGCACATAGTTCCGGATTGCCTTGGCAGCATAAAACGTTCGATGATGAACGACTCAACTTAATGTTAGTGCAACAACGCCAGTCAAGACTCAAGAAAATAAATAGAGCGTCCCAAAACGACTTTAACAATGAAAGAGAAATTAAATTAAATGACGTAGAAAACCCTAAGAAAATTCTGCCATCATTCATCCTAATAGGAGCACGACTGTTAAAACTCAATATTTAGCCTAAGCATTCATGACGATGGTAATCTCTACTTACTCGTCTAGATTGACGAAGTACTATTTTAGGTTTTCGTAGTCGGTAGTTAATTGATAATTGAGTGGATCTAAACCGTTTCATTTTATCAATGAACGTTCCAGTTTGGGAGAAAAACTCAAGTTTATCTGCGACAAAGTTGGCACAGACAAATGTATTAGATGAATTGCGTGATTTACCTCCTTAACTGACTGCTTCCTTGATCGAAGTCCAACGATAACAATGTCCACTAGGTCTTCAGTCTGTTGAACATGAGTGCCTCCACATAACTCGGCAGAATAGAAGCCAGTTGAATCAGTGATCTTTTCACTAATCGTCTCTACATCACCACCAATACAGACCGTACGAACCTTCTCTGGATATGTCTCCCAAGGAAATCGTTGAACGAATGTTTTCTAGAAGGGATGAACGCATTATCTCAAGGATAAAACGAACCTCTGTAACTTTGGATAAATTGAGTTCCTCGGAAATAATGGGTAATTTTGCTGCGATAGCAGCTCGGCATCTCGATTCCACATTTTCCACCAAACTTTCCAATTTGTCTGGGCTTTGAAGAATAGTTAGACAAAGAGTGAATTTTTCGGGATCAACACGACTTCCATGATGAACTGTAAACGAAGACGATTGGTTAGTTGGATCTAAGGCGTTGGAAGCCAACTCTTTAGCGAAAGCCCAATTCAAGAGATGTTGAGCTGTGTGATTTCGCATTAAATTCGTGCGGCGTTCCTGAACGAATACGGTTGAGAAAATGTAAATATTTTTACTGAATCTGGGCAAAGAATTAGAGAGCTGAGTGGCTTGACATCAATGAATGAACCGGAAGGAGAAACCCAGTGAATAATCCAACCGTCATTCGATGCTGTATTATTGCTTTTCACTAGTTTCTCAACTGATTGGACATTAAAAAGGACCTCCTAAACAGATAGTCACGGCCTTAAAAGCATTAACTCGAGAATACCTACTTGATTCTCCGCCGATCGAATAACTCCAACATCACTGGCTTGACCTCCGCATGGATTGTAAAAGTTGGTTCTATCGAATATCAAACCCACCTGACTTTTATTTTCACCATTTTGTGGAGAAAAGATGGGTCGAAGTTGGCCAAAATCCTCAACAGCGTGGAGATTACTATCCTTTCCCTCGACCGCTGCGAGGAGATTCGCTTTCAAAGGTGGCACCTCTACAAAATCGAAGAAGCATTGACCACATATTTTATTCGCACACGGTCAAAGCACTAGCAAGAGCCAAGTCAACTAAAGCTACTAACCCAAAACAAAAAAAACACGGAAAGGAGGGATTCCAAACAGATTTATATTAAGACAAAAAGGGAAAGCCAATTTAGATAAAAAATCTAGTTCGGTAAAATAAGAGGCGCAGTTTGATTGGGTAAATAGTTAATCTACACACAAAATGAAGAGAGGGATCAACTATTTTCCTGAATTTGACTGACCGTAGGAATGTTGATCCTCCTGTTTCACACGTTTAACATCATATTTATGGCTGTCCTGAGTTACGGGTGACTGAAATAAGAAATCTCGAAGACCAGAGAGAGAGAAGAACGACTTCTTTTCGACGGGTGTGGGTGGAAGTGAGGGGTCTATTGGTGATTGGAGTCCATACCATCGAGCTTGGGCACAGATCATATCCCAACTGAGTGGCTCACCGTACTGGCCAGACTGAAGGCCTTTAAGCTGTTCAGCTGATAAAAATAAAAAAACATAAATTTACCGAAATGTCGATGCCTAAATTGATTCTTGCAGATATAAAATTACACATCTTACTATAAAGAATACTAAATAACCACATAGTCCCTTGGAGAGCTTACAGTTAACCTCTTTGTTCTTCCACAAAGAAAAGTTGGAGGAAAAGAACGTAAAAGAAAAAATAGTGATCACCAGAGTAACATTTGCAAGGATTCCAGTCGTGGTAAAACCTCAACTCAAATTGCGCTCTCAAAAACATCCAACGCTGAAAATATGCATTTATATCATTATAGTCTCTTCTTACCCACCTTGAAAATTCGTAAAATATAAAAAGGTTCTTTTTTGCATCCCTGGGGGCAATAAATAATAACAGTTTCTTAAAATTCTGTGATAGAAAAGCGAATGGAAGTAATTTTGGAAGAATGACTAATTGAAAGGTAAATAATAAATCATTTCTAATAAAACACCAAAAGCTTGTCGAACGTAACAAATTAACAATAAAAGACCATCATCAACTACACCATGCTTCCAAGTACAACAAAAGAAAACTTGCTTGCCTGATAAGATTCCTTTATCGTCGACCTCTTTCATACAAGCGAGGAAAGCGTTCTCCATCTTATCGAATCGAGGAATGAAATGATCTACCTCTTGCTGAATAATTTCACTAATCTGAAAACACAAAAAGTAAACTACATCAAAGCTGGAAAGAATCGAACACGAATATTATGGACAGAGAAGGGCATTAAAATGATTTTGATTGAGAAACTCGAGTTTCGATCTCAGAACCAACCAAATTGGTTGGTCATTTCTCTTGATTTCGCTTTAGTGATCCTCAATATCTATAAACTGACTGATATTATAATGTCAAAGACATTAATTTTAATATTAACAACAAAAATAAACATACTTGCTCAATGGAATGAACTGGTGTTGATGGTCGTGCCATAGGTCCCTTCAATTCTGCCTTGAAAGGAGCTGCAGGCGGTATCTGCAGAACAATGCGTTTGAGAAGTTCAGGTCGAGTTGCAGAATCTAACCCAGTGAGAATGGCCACGCGTGTTGCCCGATGAATGAGATGTCTCAATTTCAGACTTACACCTTGACGACCGGGCACCAAACCATCTCGCATTGCTGTAGCTAGAGCTCGACTATGATCAGCCACAATGCGATAGGCGATATCGCGTCTTAGCTTATCATAGTTAATGATTCTTTCCGGTTTGGGCTAAAGGTCGAAAGTTAGGGTTATAAGTTACTGATAAGATTCCAGTAGTAATACTTGAACAAGCTGGACTTACTTTTGGAAAAAGAGGAGGAGGGCCAAGTATTATTTGCTCCCAGAGGGTTCGTTTACGAGGTGGAGGGTGTGGCTCGGTCCTTCTCGGTTTAGCGAACTCCTCTTCCAACTCGTCTTCAAATACAAAATCACTGGTATAGGATGGTACCGCAGAGCCAGTAATTCGTAAGGCCTCTGAGTGGATGTTACTAATGAGACGAGAGAATATATCCGTTTCGTAGGTAGTCATTGTGCCCTATGGAAAGAAAAAAAGAAAATAGGTTTAGCTGAGCAAAACAAGTGATATTAGAAATGTTACAAGATGAGACAAATTCATCCCTAATTAGCACAAGAAGTCTAGAGTATCATAGGGCATGATGTGTGTATGGAATCCTCAATGTTTTTACAAAAGAAATGTTGCGTTTAGTTTGTAAGCTCCAACATATTTCCATTTGAGATATCCATGTCTGAGACGCGATTGAAGTCTTCGACTTACTTTCCAATGTAATTACCGATAAAAAGGAAAATATCCAATATGGAATATCAGCGGAGAAGAAAGAATGATTTTTAAAGACGTTTAATCAACTATTACCAGTTATAACAAAGCTCTTTTACATACAAGGTTATCCCACTAGGTCATAAAAGAATCAATAAGATGGAATTGTGCTAGATTATTCGAAAGCTATTTTCTAGCCCAAAGCCGATGTTTATAGAACATAGCGAAATCATTTTGACAACCTCAATTATTTTCTAAATGGCCCGTTTGTGGGTGTTTCAAGCAGAATTCATCACAAAATACCCACAATCCTCAGAAATTAATATACGAGATTCAGCATAAAATCTGTTACCTGCTCAAGATTCAGCAAATAAATGACAATGAAATCTAGCATTTTTAAAACCAAATTTTAATTATTTAATAACAATTCCAATTTGAATGCCGTTCGAGTTGCTCTCTAAACAGTGCAGTCACGGTCTAGCCGTAGCTTCGGGATGCCCCGGAGAGAGGATGTCATGTGTACAGATGCAACTTCACAACACTTTGAATACGAATTAATCAGGAACAGATTGGGCATTTCTCGAATAAACTGAGACCATTGTGAGACTACGGAAAGTCTTTGAGAGCTTATAAGATGGTAGTGGTAAGGACGTGCAGACATGCCTATATTTGGAGAAGCCGTTATGACAGCGTTCCATTAAAGAAAGAGAAGCAAGTTTAACTAGACTGATCTACCAAGGTCGTGTGTATTTTTCAAAAATCAGTGACAATCGATTTGGAAGGCAAATGGGAAATAGTTTAGCTCGAATGTGACTAAACTGACCAAGACATTTTAGAGCCCTGATGATGTTAGGTGATTCAAGAGCAAATGCGAAAAAACTTCTCTTCCCCTTGACACGATAAATTAATAAAAAACAAGAGAAATTTTGGCGATTAATTTAACGGCTGCCTTTACTTGACATGCGAACATAAAATCAAAATGGTAATGCAAGAGGTTTGACTTGGATTTAAAAATAAATCTCAAACTCCATTGACCCTAAATTTATCCCCACTTCCAAAATGAAAGTATTAAAGCTATTTATGCACGAGCTGCTTGAAAACAATTAAAATAAAAAAGATGACAAACCTGCATAACAGAAGCAAGTCTTTCCAAACCCAGACCTGTGTCAACCGACATGGCAGGAAGTTCTTGGAGCACCGTCTGGCCATTTGGACCCTTAACCATTCGATGAGTGATGAAAACGCAATTCCAGAGTTCAACCACTCGAGGATTGTTGTCATTCACCATGCAACGCGCACACGTCATGTCCCGCTTTCCGTTGAGAGCGGAGTAGTCGACATGAATTTCTGTGCAAGGACCACACAAACCACCGCTTGCCTCATCAGCTTGCCAGAAGTTTGACTCACCAATAATGGCCATTAGTTTTCGCTCACTTACTCTAAAACAGACAAGATTGAAGCAATCTAAAGGCAAAAAAAGACAGAACATATAAAACCGCCAATATCGCTTCTATAAACATTACAAACACTTCGAGTGGAAAAACAGGAGACAACTGTTTAGAACCAGCTCAAAGGCCAAGGGCCTACATTCATATACTCCAAAATTTCAAAGGATGTGTTTAGGATTTAATTACGAAATCTAAAAGGTTAAGGATCGGAAACAAATACTTGGTCGTTACTCTTAAGGAATCTATTTTCCTAGTAATTAGGAGAGTTTAATTAATAGAAAATAAACCTATTAAGACGAACAAAAGCAAGAGCAGGAACATTTAACTTAACTTAATAAATGTCATAAATTTGGGACAAAAGTAAAACAATTGTAGAGAAAGAGGACAAACGGAAAGTTACGACTATATTGAACCACTTGATCACCCTTCAATTATAAAATTAGTACGAACCCAAAACAGATGAGATAAACGAATGTAAAAAACTCTATCAGCTGATGAGAGATAAAAAACAAAACAGTGGTCCTACAATGGATTCCTCGTCACTCTGGCATTAAAGGCAATGAGCTTGCGGACACACTTGCTAAGAAGGGGACAACGATTTTGCAATGCATGGACAGCCCGATGTCTTTCCACACAATGAAGGCCTTAATCAGAAGATAATTCAAGACCTCAAGATACAACGAACTTAAAGCTCGAAAAAGGGAGAAACAGTGGACAGTGGCACTCTCCGACATACCCGACTGGCCAAGAATCGAAGCCGTTGCTGAGTTTAGACTGCGTACCGGACCCGATTGCCTGGGAAAACACCTTCACAGATTGGGAGTATACACTCAACCCACATGCCCCCTATGTAACCTACAGGAGGAAATGGAGAAGACCCACCTGATTCGATGTCCAGCCCTAAAGACAATGACGGAAAGCCAGAGATACTGGGAAGCAAGAAGACAGCTAATTAACTGCTATATATATACCCCCC
>UZAE01001378.1:0-13612 GCA_900617975.1 Rodentolepis nana
ACCAGACATGCCCACTGACCACTGCGCCACCGATGTATGTACAGATACGGCGCGAATCAAAGTATCACTATACACTTAACCTACTTCATCTTCACAAAGAGTTGTTCTCGTCCTATCTCTTCTTCTCAGTTGAGGCTTCTTCCCCATCACTATCACAATCAAAAGAGAGAGAAAAAAACAGACACTTCTAAAGGAAAAATATTTATTTATTTATTTATTTCGAATGGCAGGCGTTTTGATAGTTATCAATACCCCTTTAGCTGGCTTCGGGCTTCATAGAGAGAAGGAGAAACATCAAAGTGACAAAAAGTCGGGAGGGGGGGCAGAATAATGATTCACAGATGTTACAGAGACAGACAAAAGAGCAGAGAAAAGGTAAGATGAGTACTGTGGAAGGGGTCGAATATGACAGACAGTCAGGCCATAATAGTTTGAAGTCAGAAATCAATTGCCGATAAATAGACTTTTTGCCGTATAAGTATACGAAGAGAAGACGAAGGTAGATAAGGTGGGAAAAAGGTGGGATGAGTACTGTGGTAGGGGTCGAATATGACATAGAGTGGGGGTGATGGTAATTTGAAGTCAGAAGTCAATTGCCAGTTAATAGACTATTTTGCCGTTTGAGTATACGTTGCCCAGGGTGCACCACGCGAGCTAAGTCTACCGCGCACCCCCAAAGGAAAAATGCACTGAAAGAAATTTAAGTGTAATCACAGCATCCCACAGGCCATTCCCATGGTCTCGATTTCGAGGCATTCATAGTTCACAAATTCTTGATCTAGTTGTTAAATTTAATCAAATCTAGAGCAATCTGACCACAATTGTATGGCCCAGTGACTTAAATGCAGGATTCTGCATGCATTGAACATAAACAGCATGTGATGCATGTTGTCTTTCAAATTTTGGACATGTCCTAGCTCTCATCATTGCCATAGAGATGGTCACCACCTTCGTATAGAAGTGGGTCACAGTCACATATCTGTGGCTTAATGTGTGCATTGGTCTACGACCTTGGCGATAGGTCGTTTTGGACCTAAAGATTATTCATGTGCATTCGCATTAGTCGTGTAAGTTTGTCGAGTACATGTAGATTTTGCATTAGTCTGCATATAATTGAATAGGCGTGGTTAATCTAGTTTATTACGTATAAATTCTTACGCTTTAAGGCATACAGCAGAGACCTCGTTCTTGAAAAAATATTTATTTCAAATGGTGGGCTTTATGACACTTATCATTAGCCCTTTAGCTGACTTTGGGCTTCACAGAGTTGTGGAACAACAAAGCGAGAGAAAGTGGAGAGGGGGACAGGAGAGTGACTCAAAGATGTTAAAGAGACAGACAGACAGACACAAAGACAGAGGAAAGGTAAGATGAGCACTTTGGAGTGGTGTAATATGATTTAGTGTCGGGTCATAGCAGTTAGAAGTCAGAAGTCAACTGCCGATTAATAGACTTCTTTGCCGTATGAGTATACGTTGCCCAGGGTGCACTACGTGGAGATAAGTCTATCGCACATCCCCAATGTATTCAATGTAAAGGTATATGCATTAAAGTAAAAGGATAAGGAAAACTATAAATTGCTGTTGCTTAAACTTACTTTTTGAAGTGTCATTCGTTTAAGGCCTCAAAAGCTAATTTTTCTTTTCTGTTCAGCATTGCCTTATAAGATGTGATTTTGTCATGTTATCTTCAGTTAACTTAAGTACCTGTTGAATTTAAAGTGATGGTAAAATTTGTATTTCATTAAAACTTTTTGACTACAGGAAATTCGTTGAACAAATCGATAACACCATTAAATCTGTCTTACAGAATTTTTTCGAAAATTGCTTGATACCTTTAAATATTTATTTATGTTTCACATACAAATAGGTACCCACATCAAATAAGTGCTTTCATGTTCTTCATTGGCAATGAATTCAAGACATAATTATTGATGCCAAAATTCATCGACTATTTTTAAAATTGAGCTCGTCAATGTGAATAATCTATTTATATCATACGGCAGACTTTATGAAAGTTATCTTTAGACTTTTTGTTGACTTCGGACTTCACATAGGGAAGGAACATCAAAGTCACAAAAGTCGAGAGGGGAAGTAGAAGAATGATTCACAGATGTAAAATAGACAGACACAAAGAGTAGAGATAAGGTAAGGTAAGGTGAGTGCTGTGGAAGTGGTCGAATATGACATACAGTCGGGTCATAGGAGTTTGAACTCAGAAGTCAACTGCCGGCTGATAGACTTTTTTTGCCGTATGAGTAAACATTGCCCATGGTGCACCTCGTGGAGGTAAGTCAACCGCGCACCCCACAATGTGACTAGTAATCGCGTTAATTCAAATAATGAAAATTATTCATCGGGTTTACCCATAAATTCGAAAATTCGAACGAATTACATAACGCGTTAAGTAGAAGTATTTTAATCAGCAACAAAGGAACTGAATTTTGCGTGCCTGTTTTAATGTTCTTTGCAACAACCTGGGAATCAACCTCCGCTTTGATTCACTACTTTACTTCTATTCAAATCTCTTTGTTTGTCAATGACTCAACTCGTTCCCAAAGTAATTTGTAGGAAATTATTCTTCAATTTCAATACAGATTTGGGAAATAGTCAATTGTTTATACTATTCTTTAACCTTGGCAGAAGTTGACAAAGCGTTTTGTTAAAAATAGATATAGTGAGAGATTACTTTGGGCTTTAAGTTTATTCAACCCAACGCTCGCTTGGAATAACTGAAAGTAGGTTTTCTACCCACACGAGATGTTAACCGATTTCATTATATGCATTGATGAGCTGATGCCATATACATTACAGGCAAGCAACCTATTGAATTGAGTGAGTAAAGCTCGCGCACACACACACACACGCGCGCACCTATCACTTTCTTCTTCACCAAATTTATAATCCACTTATTATATAACAAAAGTGCACGGGCCAGTTATTATTATGTTATGTTATAATGCAAAGCATGTCAAAACTATTGTTACATCTTTTCATTGTGGGGAAGCTATTAAAGTAAATTATCAGTAAGTACAAAGAATGATGAAAATAGAGGCCTTGAGTAGAGTCAGGACACAAAGACGCTTGTTACTGCTGAATTTAGGTTGTAAAAATGCTTACTTAACGAGTTGTTTCCGTTCCAGCCTTCGAAGTTACCAATTCTATTACTGTGCAAATTCTTGTAGATTTGAGCTACTACTCATCAGTCCATTGTTTGATTATGATAGTAGGTATAGATATGTTGGGAATTTGTGGAGTATTTCATAGCAAGTGGATCTCTTCCACATTCTATGCTTCAAAGGATCTTCACTTGTTACGTGTTTTTTTCAATAGGCAAGAAAACAGCAGACTGAAGCTGCTGTTAAAGGAATTCCCACAAGGCGATCTCTATTGTTAACGATTTCTCAGATAAGATTCTTCTAGAAGTGTAGTCTGTTGCGCAAACATCTATTGTAAGTTATCTTTACTCACGCTATATATAATTGTTTGCAGGTGACATCCTATTCCCCTAGCAGTAAGTTAAAAGGATGGAATGAAAACTAAATGAGAACCGATTAAGTTTCACAACCTGGTCATTTTCACATATATTTTTATTGCCATTGCGCTTGGTGATTCATCTCATTCCAAATGAAATATCATCAAACTGAAGATAGGCGCGTATGAACTAGATGGAAACACGCATTCGAGGCAAGTCTACGAACCCTCTAGTTGTGGGGGCAAAGATTCAGACCTTCCCCCTTCACGACCTCAGAAATGACTGCCTGGGTCATGATCTATCAGTTTAAACCATTAGATGGGATTTTGAAGCTCTTTGAGATTAGTTCTTCTGATCTTTCCTAACGAATTCAAATTCCAGATCCCTGTGTATTGCATTGGTTTAAATTAAATTTAAAGTTATAACAGAGCTAACGGTTTTCGAACGAATTCTATGTATAAACTTTTGGAAATATATGAATTTAATTTTAATTTTCAAGTTTTATAATCCTTCTATACCGTTAATTCTGCACATAGAAAGATTGAAGTGCTGTAATCCCATCTTTCTTAAACTGTCACTTATCAAGGATCTATTTAATCAGCCAACCAATCCATTTATCGATTTCCTATAATCAATTATAGGACGTACCTTACATAGATACCAGTGGTTATAATCCACTCATCTTACTCGATTTGACTTTCATTTCAAGCTGGCGGAAACAAGCGTATGGAACGAGAATAAGAATATGTTTATCAATACAAATCTTCAAGCTTGAAATCAAATATCTGTTACAGTTTTACCCATTTGTCATGTAAGCTAAGGTTCACGAAAAAGCTCACATGGTCTCTAGGACCGAAATTTCAAAAACAAAGTTTCCCTAACCACGGTTGAAGTCATGGTTTCGGGACTCAAATAATCCAATTTACCTTTCTCCTCACCTCGGTAAATATTGTATTGACAGCTATTAGTCAATTCTCAAATACAATACTATATACTACCTTTTGTTTAAATGGATTAAGTAAACTTGGAAGCACCCCCCCAGTTCTACATGATCTCATCGTTAATCTGTAAATGCGCCATGAAGATTCACAATAATGTTCATATGCACTCCATTGAAATATGTTAAATTGTACCGAAAAGGGGATATACTTATTGTACCTTTAACAGTTTTATGCTAGATGTATTTGTTGAGTTGGCTGTTGAGACGTCTTCTGGATCACCCCTCCTAATCACTCTAATTGAAACAGTATTTCTCCAACATTTCTGCTTCCAAATTCAACAAAATGTGTTTGACCGCGTTCAAATACACAAAATTCATTAAGCAAATTGAATCAGCCAAGACATGGAAGATTGATGACTCATCTTGCGCTCATTGAAAAACATTTACGTCATGCTCATAATTTTTAAAATCAAAACTGCCATTAACTGATAATGATTAGATGAACTCGAGAAAACAGAATAGAAGCCAACAAATTTTCCCTCTAAGCTTAAACTTCGCGTTGATACACCGCATTCGAAAATATCAACACAAACCTCTGGAAAGAAATGTCACCAGTCGGTGTGGGGGGGGGAGGCTTGAAATGGAATGGAAATGTGCATTTGAGGTTAAGTTTTGGTTCCCCACTGTGTACCCCTGTAAATCAAGGTCTCCAGACTTTCCCCCACCCATCCACCCTGACCTCAGAGCTTAGGTGAAGATTTGGTTCCTTTCATTTGTGTAAATCTGTGCTGCTTCAGGGTTTTGAGAATCAAAGAAACACGTGGTATAAAACAGCAGTCAAATTCAATCATAGATATAACCGGTATTCAAGAGAGGAGCTTAGAAACAGGCCTGACAACTACTAATCTCCACCAATCAAATCGTATGTGCAGAGGACACACTAGTTACACGCTTGAAAAAGTTAGTGCATAAAACATTTAATCTACTAATTAGGAAAACATCTTAGCCTCCTCCTAATGAGGATATTCGAACTTTTTACTAATAAAGGGCTGGTTACTAATGCCATTTCCATTTCTCTAGTAAGGCTTTAAATTCACTTCTGTTTCATTCAAGGCATTTCTATCATTTATATCGGATTGGTCCTCATTATAAACCCTTCCAGCATTAAATCACCTATTATGGTTGACAGACAGTAAGATGACAGACAGCAAAGTTTCTTTTCTGCGGTATCTTTTCGCTACCCATGATAAATAGGCCTCTCGGAATAGAGTTAAGTTAAGCGCCTTTACTATTTAAAGACGCCTAGATAGAGGAGAAAACTAAATTAGTGTCAACACGAGAATGACATCTGATATGAACAGTGACATTCTGGCTGTTTCTTCTTAAAGATTCCTTACCATATGGGAATGCCATGTCGAAATATTTAGCTACCAACTTTTTATCAAAGGCAAAAGAATGCGATAATCTCTGGAGGATAGTCTATCGATGCGCTTAAGTTATGAGAACATAAGATTTTCATGGTCAATTTCCACTTTATAGCACTTAATCAACTGGCTCTCTGCCTCTAGTGAAGTTTCATAGAGTGGTTAAGAACAGGGAATACAATCTCCGTTGCTGTGGGGCATGCGATAGACTTACCTCCACGTGATACACCCTGGTCAACGTATACTCATACAACAAAAAAGTCTATAAACAGGCAGTTGACTTCTGACTTCTAACTACCATCACCAGACTCTATATCATATTCCACCACTTCCACACTACTCACCTCACCTATTTTCTACCTTTGTGTCTGTCTCTTACATCTTTGAAACACTCTTCTTTCCCCCAATCCCCATTCGACTTTTTTTCACTTTGATGTTCCTTCCCCACTGTGAAGCTTGAAGTCAACTAAAGGGCTAATGATAACTATCAAAATGCCTATGATAACTATCAAAATGCCTGCCATTTGATATAAATAAATCTCCGTTGCTGTAATAGAAACATCTTTTGTTCATTATCAAGAGTTGGAGCTTTCCAAAGCACAGAACTCCAAAATGGTAATTTAATTGGTTAGTCAGTTGTGTCCTTCTCTTCTTCAAATGACTCATCTATACTGGTGAAATTAATTGACTGCGCAGTAAGTACTCAACATAATCACTATTTTTAATTTCGGATATCGCTCTAGAGACCAATCCCCTAGCTTCTAGTAAATCACCTTGTTTTCTATTTCAGAAAAAGACGAAACGTGGTGGTCAGAGTATTCGTTACCAGATCAGCTCGATAAGACAGTGACCTCGTCCAAGAACTTTGTTATATTCCAAATGAAGGGAAATGGTTAGTTCAAAGACATTCATGAAATCAGATAATAAATGTTCATTTTACGTGAGGTGCTCACACTTTAAATTTCATTGGAAAAGCTTGCTGTCTCCATTTCTTCCCCATTAAATAACGCCTTAGCAACTCCTCCACTTCATGAAGGAGGTTTTTGGTCTGATTTCTCCGCTATGTCTATTACATCCGACAAACTGATTCCTTCTCTAAAATCTGCATGCACAACTAAAATAATTCGAAGGCCAACAAATGGTTGAGAGGAGAGGATAAGAATGGAACAGTGAATCACATCTACATATACAGGAGTAACAATTCACTTTATGATTCTGGTTAGGACAATATTTTGTCAAATGGACACTTCCTTTTCCAAATTTTCATTTTATGTTTCTTCTCTTGGTTTCCAGTCAATACTTCTCTTCAACGTTCAGTGCCTATTGACACTGTAGTGATGATTCACTCAAGAAGAGTCGGTTTTGCAGATTCAATTCACATTCCATTCCTGCCAATGGTTGAGAGGGTAAATGGTCTGATGTGCTATTCCGTAATTTGCATCTTTGCTAACCACAGGTTCGCCTTATCTTACCATTAAAAGCTAGTCTTTTTGACATTTTGGGGGAAAACAAATCCATCATTTGTCAAAATATTGGTTCCCTACTTGACGGTCATGCTCATGTGAATTCATGTAAGGAGCAAAAAAATGAAGTTGTGTATATTTGGTAGCTAGCCGTTTAGTTAGGGTGACCCAGATATGCTAATGGGACAAAAGGCTGACGCGTGGCCCTATTTGCGGATATGAATAGGAAATGCGTCATGCACACAACATAATCACCACCGTTTTAGCTCGTAAGCTCTGCAACCAAACCGTGTTCCCCATATACTCATGCAAAACCAATTCTATTATTAATTAGGTAGCTTGCCAGTGACAGCTTTCTTATATGCACAAACCATAAAATGCTTATTTCCCCTCTACTGGTGTTTGTGCCTTCTATAGTGAAAAACAAAGTCGCAATTCACGGGCTAAGGGTAATATGCAGGCTTACTTTCCTGCCATTCTCACACTAATTATCTTACCCTTTTAGTATTTTCATTACCACAATATTCTGCCCTAAGGCAAGCCATACTGTTTTAGAAATTGATCGTCAACTCTTTTAGCTTACCTATCCTGAAATAAAAATAGAGTGTTAAAACTGATTTTGGCGCTGCACATATTGTTTAAATTAGACTGAAAATTCTCACACCTGTTTATCGACTTTTTCGAAGGCTACCTTATTGAGATGAAAAAGAACATTTAACATCTGGCTTAGCATTGATTTTTTGCTTTAGAAATGTGGCATTCTCATGGTGAATTTAAATGATTCATTCGTCGTTTCATCTCAGTGAAGCGTTTTCAACTATGCTTTAATTGACCGATGTATCGATTTTTCATTAGTCTATCTGGTTCAAGATGAGTTCATGGTCAATTAACTACCTAAATGTCAATTTTTCGCGTCTTAATAGCTTCTTACTCAGTCGAATCATTTAAGCCATTTGCACTGACTCAAAAGTAATTATTCATATTGATTTTTAACCTCAGTACATTATTTCACATAATAGTTTTAAATTCATAATTGAATTGAACAGCTGTTGAATTTTGTGTTAATTTTAAGTCGTAGGACTCATTGAGACCTCTCATGACCTAAAAGTAGGAGCAACTAGACTCTTCAGTTGACTACAAACAAAATTTATCGTCTGAAAGAAATTGACTTGTTAAGGAAAAGTCATTTCCATGTATTGATCATCACGCTCTCTACTTTTGAAAGCCCCGTGTGACAAAGCTTGCATATTCGCTTGCGCACACGAAGAATCTGATAAAACTGTTAAAACTGCTGGTTACCTTGCCTTGTCTAGCCTTATGTTTGTATGTGAGTGGGTATGGCTTGCGTGAAGCCAGATAGCACTAGCGCCTAACGTTCGCATTCTGGCTGGTGCATAGCTCTCTCTTTCTCTAGTGCTGTAGGCTGCGCGCAAACCCATTGCCGCTTGGCTAGTAGTTAGAGGAGGAGACTTGCTTGCTTGCAAGAGGTTTTGTTAGGTAGCTCCTGTCTACTTTGCTTCTGGGCTTGACTATTAGACTTCCATTCTTGCCTTTAAGTCGACAAAGAATTGAATGGCAAAGGCAGTTTTTCCACGTTTAGGGATTGACAGGACCCAATGTTAAGTATTTAAAGTCATTTAGATGACTTAGGAAGCTGTAGATGATGTGCCGACAAAATGCAAGACCATAACAAATTGCAGTGTATTGTTTTATCGATTTGCTTTAATTTGGAGGCACATGGAAAATTATTGACTAATAGAATTAGTCCATCAAGAACTTTTTATTAAACCTCAATGATCTTAAATTACTAATGTTAGAGAAACGATTTGTAATTATAAATAACTATTCAATTGATTAGGAGCATTTAAGTGATCTAAGGTAGGAATTAAAACCCATTGACAATTGAGATTTAAATGCATACATTTATCAATTAAAGCTGATGAAATCGAGAACTTTCAAAATTTAGTTAAGTTATAACTAATTCGCTCTGAAATAACTTCAGATTGAAAAGAATTTAGTATGGATTAATTAAATTGTTGTTGGAATGATTTCTCCATTGTGCGAAGATTTTGGACATTCTCTTGGTGTCGGGTAATATAGTGTCAGATTTACAAAGTACCATTCAAACTTGTTTAAAATTATTGAACTATATTTCTTGTTAAAAGTGCTAATTGGTTTGTACAAAGTTACAATCGATTGAAAAGATACCAACATGACGATACAAATCGTCTGTCAGGGACTCGTGACTTAAATACCAGGATCAACTTAAAGAATAGTGCAGTTGGTCTGTAGAAGAAGGCGCTTTAGTTCCGTCTAAGCAGACGCCCTTTTCAAGGGTGGAGGCGATTTTTCCCACTTTGAAAGCTATATATCAAATCATTACTATTGGTACAAATGTGGAACTATTAAAGATATTGGTGAGTTTTTCGTTTCTTAATCAAAATATGCTGAAGTAATTTGGCTTACATATGCTTTTCAATGGTCAATTTAGACACCGTCGATGAAAAATTAGGGCATGATCATCAAGTACACGGTTATTTGTTATAATCGGTGATTGAATACTTATTCTGAAGGTCACTTATAATGCATTTTGATAGTGGTCACCATGTGGAGCAATCGGACTCTGGATATTTAAAACAAATAACTTTTTCCTCATCATTATGAAAGTATTTTTAATCTTCATTAATCTATTAGAAGAAGTTCTCAAAACCTTTTAGTTGTCTAGAGTGAAGATATCTATAGTTCCTCTGGCTAGAAACTCACATTCTAGCACTCCTCTTGTCAACCAGAATTAAACAGGGAGATTGGCCATTCACAATTTCAGATGAACACTAATATTTTTTCACTTGGTGACCTCTGGATTGTCGGGTGTGTATGTTAACCACTACGCCACAGAAGCACCAAAAGTTTTTGAGTACATTAAATACTGACTTGGCAAAAAAATCAATATGAATACTGAAGGAGAATAAGAAGGCCATCATTTAATAACTTTCAGGCCTTAATGCCAAATCGTTTTTCAGTACTTGTCTTGAGTTAAGAGAGCTTCAAGAACCCTCTCTGGTAAACAAGTTAACATTTTGGTAATTCACTAATTAGCCAAAATTTGATCATTGTGATTAGCTATTCTATGCTATCGACATCGAATCAATAACCTTTGACTAAGCTAATAGTTATAATGAAGAACAGTTACTCCCATATTCCAGACTTTACTTGACCAGATGTGTGCTGATGAGAATTAGTCCTGTACACTATGAATTTAAGCGTTGACCTCAAAGCCACCTTTGCAATATTGTAATTATCAGTATTTTATACTTTTTCATCTAACATAGAAATTTTTACGAATTCGAAAAGGAGGCAACGCTTATTATTGCCTCTTAAATTATAATTTGACCGTTTTAAACAATGCTCAGGAACAAATTTTCAATTAAGGGCTAAAGAATTGCATATAACTAACCGCTCCCATAAAACCCACATTTGTTTATCTTGACAACTTATTGTTAGCCTTAAGAAGAAAACTAAAGTTGTTGACACTATTTAAAGCGGCTAGGAGTGTTGTTTCTCATAAATTTTGCTGTTCACATAAGATAACAGTCTCATTCACATAGCCATTTACACCGCTAAATTGTATGACCGCAGTATTGAAGTGCTAAGCCTAAAGACATTGGAATAGCCTCAGTTTACACAAAGTAAGGAGACGAAACGATAATTAATTAATGTGTCAATCATAGCCGATAGCAGACCAGGATTGAGGTCAGCAAATGGCAGAATGAAATGCAAAATTAGTAGACAATGGGGTCGTGTTTACTATTCAAAAGGCAGTCATCGATTTGGGTCGTCAATGCAGCCATTCTTTGAAAATATCAATGCCCATTACGAAATCAAGGAAATTTCTCGAAACCATTCAAGGAAATGTTGGCAAAAGACTTGTTTTTGGGCAGTGGACTGCCGTCTTGGACCCGTTGTCACGAAAGCTTTTGCATGCTCTGGTTCCTTGAATTGTCTGATAAATGGATTGGCAAATGTGCCACCGATGCAGTAATAAAGGAAAGATTTTCAACATTTTTTTTTAATTTGTCCGAGTCTATTATCTATTATTGATTAAGTGTTAAAGGTAAAAGAAAAATTGACAACATTTCAGGAGGATTAGTTACCGTGTCGTTGAATTACTAGATTGATTATTATAACTGTAAATGCGAATATAAATTTATTGAATCCAAAAGTGCAAATTTCGAATTTTTGTTAGCAGTTGTGCACACATGTTGGTGAAAATATTTTTCGATTATCTGATTATCTATCACACGATCTTGCTGAACACATAAAGTAAACACGAATTCACAAGGTATGAATTAGCGAAGAATTAATTCTAAGAAATAAAAATTTACTTAGAAACATGTTCTTTTACAGAGGATTATCATTACTTCACTTATTACTATCCAAACGAAATCGGAAGTGGGTACTGAATTCTATTTCAATTTTTACTTCCAATTTGCTTTATTTAAAGGAGAGTGAACAATAATAAAAAAAAGATTATGCCTATTTGTCAACTTTTAATTACATTTAGGCCAATTTTTCCACTATCTTAATCTTCCACCAAACCCTTTCGCATATTAAAATAAATATTTGAAAAATTGGACTTTCGGCAATGTTAGCAGCCGAACATGTGGTTTCGAAGTAGCATTGATAAGAGTTATTTTCACATTATATTAGGATGATTATTTAAATATTAGTAATATATCTAGAGTACTAACGTAAATGTATTTAAATGGGAAATCTGTACTTTCCTTAGAATTCCTCAGTAACCAATCATTTTCAGGGAAGATTCACTTACTTAGAGTACAGTTATCAAAAGTTTGCATAGTTCTCAAGTTTCAGAAATTTTGTTATTTTTTCCCTATTTGTGTATTTAGGCTGAAATGTGAGATTTCCTAGGGTGCTTTTTTGCGCAATAGCCAATTACAATGCACAACTACCAGGAAACCAGCAATCTTGATGTACCTTATTAAAAACAATGCTATCTTATAAGTTATTCATGCCACATAGAGTGGACACAGGTTACAGAACTCTTTCCACTTAGAATTCCATCTACCACCTCGTTGTGGTAAGCAAAGATGCAAACTACGGAATAGCACATCAGACCATTTACCCTCTCAACCATTGGCAGGAATGGAATGTGAATTGAATCTGCAAAACCGACTCTTCTTGAGTGAATCATCACTACAGTGTCAATAGGCACTGAACGTTGAAGAGAAGTATTGACTGGAAACCAAGAGAAGAAACATAAAATGAAAATTTGGAAAAGGAAGTGTCCATTTGACAAAATATTGTCCTAACCAGAATCATAAAGTGAATTGTTACTCCTGTATATGTAGATGTGATTCACTGTTCCATTCTTATCCTCTCCTCTCAACCACTTGCAGGACCTAGTGCTATTAAAATGTCAGTTGTTTTCACCAATAAAAAGCGTGTTTTTGTTGTTGTTTCAGGGGATAGTGTTAACATTCAGTAAATAATTTCAATTTTATACAATTTTTAACCATTTGGAAGCATTTTAGCACCCAAAGTAGCGTAATATTCCAAAACGGATGATGCGAGACCCCGATAATGGCGTAAAATGAAAGCCGAGTGCCGAGAATCGTAATTCTGGAATCATCGGAATATGCAACTTTTATAGGTAGTAAAAGTGTGCAATTTCCGCATGTTCGTAAGCTAAAATACATAATTTTGTCACTGGATTTCTTCGCATCATTCAGAACTTATTTGTATAATAAAGTATTAGTTAATGTCACTTTGATTCTTTTATATCTTCACTCAGCCGTGGTCAAGGAGAGAGGATAATATATTGCAGTTGTTGGCATAGTGATCAGCCAAAAATTTCCACAAATTCCGAAATTTAGCCTATTAGTACTTAAAATTTTCGTTTTGCCTTAAACGAAACCCCTTAATTTTCAAGTATCTTATCCTTATAAGGCCTAAACTAAATTAGATCATGGGCGTTCACGTTCATCATGTACGTAAGTAATGAATGAAAAATATGAATCTTTAAATAAAGATTTATACTATTTGGAACATGGGGTGTGTGATAGACCTACCTTCACGTGGCGCACCCTGGGCAACGTACAATCATATGGCAAAAAGTCTATTAACTGGCAGTTGACTTCTCACTTCAAACTACCATCACTCCACTCTATGTCATATTCGACCCCTATCACAGTACTCATCTTACCTTTTCTCTGCCTTTTTGTTTGTCTGTCTCTTTTACATCTGTGAATCATTATTCTGTACCCCCTCTCGACTTTTGTCACTTCGATGTT
>UZAE01001379.1:0-13605 GCA_900617975.1 Rodentolepis nana
GACTTCTCACTTCAAACTACCATGGCCCCACTGTATGTCACATTCGGCCACTTCCACAATACTCACCTAACCTTTTTTCGACTTTCATCTTTGATGCTCCTTCCCCTCTGTGAAGCCTGAAGTCAACTAAGAGGCTAATGATAATTATCAAAACGCCTGAAATTTGATATAAATAAATATTCTATCTGTCCTCTTAGGTAATGGTAACCAAAGCAATATACCACAATTTGATCAAGTCAAGATGGGTTATTTTAGAAATCGGTTGCTAACTAATTCGGAGTTTCTAATAACTATGGAAATCGCGTGACAGATTTTGATATTTGGCCATCAGTTCATATAAATTACTGCAAGCCACATAAGAATATACCTCACCGTTTTAGCTTTTCACTTTCATTCGAAGATCCACTCTTCGACTTTGTCATCCCCTGAATTTTTTTTGCATATGCGTTCATAACACGATCTCTGCAGATACTCTACAAGTAGGAAGTATAAGGAAAAGAACCATAGCGTAAGAGATGTTTCAGCCTATTTCCAGCCTATTATCACACCCACCTTCTCTAGTTGAATTGAGAAGAATGCTTCTGGGTGGAAATCCACATTGGGTTGACGAAAAGCTCTTTCAAAAGCCAATGGAGTTGGACCCATTTGAGAGGTTAAAAATCCAGTGTATTCAGCTATTGAGGTGGCCTCATTTACGGAAGTGAAACCTTTCCTATTAAAATGGGGATTGTGAATAAAAGATGTGATGAGTGTGTGTGTGTGATAACGATTCAACTCAACCATGTCAACATACTTGCTGCGACCCAAAGCAAATGCGTTGAAGAAGGATGGCAGGGCGTTGAATGCCAGCATTAGAGCTGTGATAAGGGCATTTTTGTGAGTTAATTGAGTTTTCAGAATTATAAGGAGATTTTCAACTCCCCGTTCATCACATAGCTACATAAACAGTAAAAATAGTAATTCAAACCATATCACTAAAACAAATTAAAAATTATTCATGCATATACTAATCATGAAAGCCTTAACTAATTAATAGCAACTTATTAATTCGTTATGAATTTTATCATGCTAGAATTACCTCAGCCACATTGACCTTGCCTTTGAAGGAGAATTTGCCGACATGTGTTTCATCCAGTTCATGGATGGCCAGAGGTAGGGCCGAAGTGATGAACCTATTAGATTATAATAACACTTAAAATGAGTGGACCTGGGAATTGTCATTTCAGAATTGGTAAGTGGAGCTCATGAAAGTCATTCATGGGTCCAACAGGTATGAATATAAAATCAAACAAGAATCCACAACATCGAAATACGTATTAACAGCAAGGCATATTCACAGAACACCATCTACTGTAGTGATTTTCAATTTCTTGTCTATCACCTATTTTCTATCTACTAGTTGCAGTCTCTCAACTAGTACATTACATCCTGCAGTAGATTGCTACACTAATAAGCCTATGTTTGGAAAGATTCCCAGAAATAGACGTATCATGCAGAGCACGTTCATTTGGGATGTGTGCGTGTGATGGGTTTCAGACAGGGAACTTAGTCGTTATAATACAATGGCGGGGTGAGCGATAGACTTACCTCCACGTGGTGCACCCTGGGCAACGTATACTCATACGGCAAAAAAGTCTATTATTCTGACTTCAAACTATCATGACCCGACTGTATGTCTTACTCAAGCCCTTCCACAGTGCTCACCGTACCTTTTAAGTGCCTTTGTGTCTATTTGTCTCTTTTACATCTGTGAATCTCGAATTTTTGTCACTTTGATGTTCCGCCTCCTCTCTGTGAAGCTCGAAGTCAGCTAAAGGGCTAATAATAGCTATCAAACAGCCTAGAATTTGAAATAAATAAATAATACAATGGTGATTTTGCTAAACCAAGCGAGAACTTTTGATTGGCGATTGGCTGGGTACACCCGCGCTCACGACAGGATTTACTCCCTACGCAAAGTTGTACGGAGCACCTGTTTGGGTGCTCAGGAGTTTACTTGTTCAGCGGTGACAACGTTGAGTGCTACACAATCACTTCTTGAAGTAGATAAAGGCTAACTGGCTAAACCTTCCATCCGTGGTAATCTCAAACATCATTTTAAGAAGTCTTTTTCATTTCATTTTAGTGTTAATATAGCTAAAACAAAAAGTGATCACATATAACAACAAAATCGGGAAAATAGTTTTGAGGTAATATTTTATTAAATTCCACTATTTCATTGTTAACACAAAGCTCTGAGTAATGAAAGTAAAAAAGAGTCTAAATCAACACATTTATTAAAATGGAAGAATAAAATTTCATGAAAAAACTGCAGTAAATTCAAGAAAAAGCATAAATAGATTCAGTCAATAGAAACGTTCTCGAAAATGCACGAACAGGACTCAATGGCACTTGTGAAATTGAGAGTTTATGCATGGCACAACCGTTTCTCGACTGACTTAAAATTCATTTTATCACGAATAATTGCGAATGAATCTAAATCAACGACGAAACTCACAACTCAACCATGATATCTCATAGCATTACATCTGTTAACTTCATCATCGCCAACAGTTACATGTCGGTAAACAGAGAGTCTGCGTTGTTATTAAGAAGGGACTCTTTTGCATCGTGTTGTCAATGTACTTAGGGCTATTTCCACCATAAAACCCTTAAGGTGTAGCTTAAAAGTCGGATGCTTCATTACAAAACAACAGGAATTTCGGGATACTTTTAGCGGACTGAGATTATTCAGAAGAGATATTGCATTTATGCCGATAAGGGCTGAGACATAGGAAATTAAAATTAAGGCGCATTCATTTCACTCACTTATCAACAATGGAATCGTCGTCTTGTACGGAAGTAATGTAGATAGGAGGCTTGGCATCATTGGCGCTCTCCTTATAACTTGCCGCCTCGAATTGCACAGGTCGCAAGAAGAGATGGTACTCATCGTAGCCCATTTTAATTGCCGTGTGGAGGTAGATTTTTGCTAGGATTTCTGTCTCCCATAGGCAAGTTATTAATCGATGACGTAAAAATACCACATTGAACACATGACCAAGCTTATTAAGGAGAAAAGCTTTTCGTTGGGATTTATCGCCTCGAGTATTTGCCTCTTGAATACTAGTGTAGCGCTCTTGAAGGAAAGTTGACATTTGTTTGGCGTCATCAATGAAATTGTTGGCGAATAACTAAGAAAGGTGAAAATAGACTAAGACGATGAATCTGAAGCCACTGGTAGTGGAAAATGTCTTATCAACTCAATGTATCATTTAAGTTAAACGATTTGCTGTTTCAGCTTTATACACCATGTAAGAGTCGATGTTGCTTGCGAATTAAACTTACATCTTTCTGCAAAGCTTGGGTATAGGAGAAACCTGGAGGTTCCATGTTGATTATTTCTTTCTGGAGAACCTCATAGAATTGTTTTTCCAGTACCACTTCATCAATCATGCGAGTCGGTGAGAGGAGGTCAAAGGTCAAATTCACTGCCTGTTGCAGGGCTTCAGCTAGATTTGGAGCCATGGAGAGAGATGTTCGCAATTCCAACAGATAGCAAGGTGTTAAGGCTGGTCTGAAGGTTGAATATTGATTAGGCATATAAATTATGGCGAATAAATATTCATTTGCCCTCCTCACATAGGTACCTTTTAAATTAGATAAAAATATTTAAAGTGGAATATAAACTAACATTAAACGACAAGGTAGGATAAGACAAATTCTTCATAATTTTCGACTTTGTCGTCTACAATAACTGCCCGTCAATCGTAAATTGTTAAAGTTATATTCTGTTAACACTGACCACCTGGTTAGTGTCTGGAAAGTACTTAATTATAATGATTTTTCAAGTAAATAGTTATTTATCTTGCCAAACTTTTAATTTTCCTCTTTCAAACTTGTGACATTTAATCTTATAGTACTTAAATTATTGCATATTTCTTAAATATCAAATCGCATTGCAAAACGACACTTCCAAAATTTACACATCTAGTGCTTTGCCAAATCACAAGCTTTAACCCTGAAATTATTGGTTCGGGTCTTCATTTAAAATGCATTTTGGTAAGGCCAGATTTGGTCCACAAAATTGTATTTTAGAATTAGTATAGAATGATATACGCCATTAAAAGGTAAGCGAAAATGAAGTTGGCTACACGGCATTTCGATTTAAAGAAAAGGAAATTTTCCAAAAATGGCCACTGTTAACAAAGATGCCCTCGAATTAGGAGGCATTTTGAAACGGCTCCTGCTTCTTGTATTTGTTATTGAAATTCAATAAAGTCAAAATTTAGAATTTTATTTCTTATCAGAATATCTAAGTAGTTCACATTCATAATATTTTTAATTTTAGTTTTTTGATAGTCAATTCTTTTTATTTCATTTAAATTTTACATCTTGAAGAGTTATTTTCTATTTAACTCAAGAGAAGATAGTAGAAAGTTTTAATCCTTCTGTCAATTTTAGGTTAATTTAAAGCCATCAAACGATGATGATCAAAAACATTAACTTTAATACATTTGCAGTTATTTATTAAACCTAATCTCAAACGATCCATTGGGAAAATTTTGCATTTGAATGCATGTTTTGTTTTAACTACGATCTTTATTCTCATAAACAGATTCAAATTTTAATCAAAATTGTACGAATTTTGGATGTTTATAAAAAATTCAATTTACTTATCCGAGTTTGAACTGAATAAGTAATTTCTGGAGTAGGCTAACGGATACCCATACTCCGTACAGTCGGTCCCTAGCTTGTAAATATATTCTCTCTGTTGCTCTATCTAAAATAGACAAAAAAATTAACATGAATGGTGATTTAAAGATAAGCTTTGTTAAATAATGGAGACATACTTGTGTATCAAAACAGTGTTTCAGGATGGCTGCCTTAAGTCTAAGAATAGCACATTCATAACGGTAGGCGAGAACAAAGTAATTGGCGTTGAGTTCGATTCGTGGTCGCTGATGCATCAGATCAACCATAACTTGTGCTAGTCTTCGGCGACTATCCCGTGAACAGATGTGTTGATAAGCCTCCACGTATACATCCATCAACTGAAATGGATATACCAATTTAACCTACCCTTGAATATGCTTTGATCCCATGCATTTATTATTTACTTTAACTAATGCCAAAACTTAGGGACTAATCTTAAAATGAGTAGTTTTAAGAATGAAACCTCAAATCTGGGCTAGTTAACTTAATATTACTTTTAAGTTTAAAGCTGTTTAAACCAGTTTCTTTAGGTTCCACAGTGAATACAATGATCAAATCTTATACTGAGCTTGTTCATTGACTGTACATTGACTGTTGTTTATATTCGTATTTATTTTGTTTGCTTACAAAGTCAGGACTTATAATAGAGCTAGCGGAATTCGATTTTCTCAACATATGAGACCCTCTATTCAAAATGAGTTCTATAAATCCTTTTCTAAATAAACTTGAAAATCATTGAAACATGCAATACATCCAACAAAGTTGAAGAAGATATTTTTATCTTTTTCTTCAACCATAACAAAGCTAGTGATTTGCTAATCGCAAACTTAATTAGCAAAAGTTAACGTACTTCTTTTTTGGCTTCCTGGAATGCAGATTCATTCGTCCAGATATCATACAACACACCAAATCTATCGATTTCACTGTGAGCATAGCTAGCGATATTGAATTCCTTCTGGTTAACATCGATTTCTATTTGTCTTCGTTTTATACTTAACGCCTTGTCCTTTTGGATGAAATGCGTCGACAGAAGCAGGAGATCGTTCTCCAAATTGCTGAAATAATGAGTGATTATGGAGGTGGACTCAATTCTTACTTGAAATCTTCTAGAGCACAGTCGTATATTATCCAGCAGCCAACTTGATCACGAACGTGAATACGATTATTTTCGTGGTAGTAGAAATCGTCGTGATTCTCAATGTCGGCGAATTGCATAAATTCACTTTCTTTGATTCTGAAATGGTCCAAATTGAGAGTTTTATTAGTATTTTCTTAGTAGAAGGAATTAATGGAGTGGCATCTAAAAAAAGGTACCTATACTCCCTAGGCGTATTGAAGAGATAACTATGCCAACTGAGATTACTTGTTCCCGCCTGATTACCGTTCATCTGGGGTCCAAATCGATGGTTTTGTGGGCTCCTGAAATAATTATATAAATGGTAAATATCTTTTTGAGAGTTCCTCTTCAGAGGAACTGCAAACGTACACTCGTTCAACGCCTCTAGAAGACAGAGACAGGCCTTGATCATTAATTGTCAACGTTCGTTCAATCGATCGGAAGTAATTAAGTATAGATATGCACTAGAGTAAAAAAACGACTTTAAAAGGTCGATCTACTGACACATGCAACAAGTGACCACAAGCGAGTGAAAGTACCGTTCGTTGAAAGTCACGAATTTTGAGGTGCCTCAAATGCAGATAAGAGAGGTATCCACCTTGAATACTCGACGGGTCTTCCGTTCCATAATTAGCATCATCTAGGCCAAGTCTCTGTAGTGCTTCTGCTAATTCAAATTGGCTTCGATCATTATTTTTCACTGAAGATGAAACTCTAGAATAGGAATTTCATTAATTTGTGCTTGAATAACAAGGAACTCAAATCCATGAACAACAGAGAAAGGAGAATTTTTTAAAAATCATATATATATTTTCTCTTAAATACCACATGTAGATTGTTGTTCAAATGACTATTTCAGGTAAAACTACTTCAGGCATTTACTTAGTGGTCTATTACTTAAGTCACTGTCTGAGGTGTGGAAGCTTTTAAAGTAGAGATTATCAACTGATTATAAAATTATTACAGTACAAATGTGAGAATTCAGATTGCAAATACGTAGAAATTGACCTTTAATAGACAGGACTTGACTCCAAATTTTTATTTAAGAATAGTTGAGAACCAGTGTGATCATGTTTCTGATTAATAATAGTCAAAAACTGAACCTTCTGAAAAGTAGGTGACAGCTGTTCGCTTCAATTGTGTTAGAATTGGGTCAACTAAGATATGACTGTCGTGCCATGCAAATATCAGGCATTTTAAAAATCGAGCATGAGGGTATTGACTGGTAATTTATTGGCTCTAGTATTAGTAAGTCTTGTTAGAAAATCAAAAAAAACGTATTTTTCTTTACACTCGGAATCAAACTGTCTGAAGGACGGTACCAAGTTCACTAAATTCGATATATCATCATTTTTACTATAGAAAATATCGGTGTATTCAGGCTATTGTTCAACATTAACTCCTGCAATTGCCTCCTATTGGCTAAAATTAAGGGTAAAACTTACTCCTTGTACAACTCAGGGTTGGAGAAAATTTTTCGATAGATTTCGCTAATTTTCATGCCCTGACGATGGTTGACAACCGATGCCGAGTGGATAATAGGCGGATTTTTTACCAACATTGCATGATTTCGAAGGGCGCCTTGAACATGCTTTAAGATAAGGTCATGTCAGCGTACTGTGAATATTGAATCTACCTCAGGTTTATTTATCTTAAAAAATGCAGACAAAGAACGCAAAATTTCATCAACATTTCCTGCGCATCTTAGCTTTGTCATGGTCTCAACCAAATAGGCATTTCTATGTGGCTTCAACTTCCTGAACTGCAACCAATTAGCTGGCTTTTTCATTGCGCGATTTGGAGTCTCAACACCCCACTTCTCAGAAATTGCCTAAAACACAGAGCCAACTACTAGGTAAAGTTGAGGATGGGTAAAACATCGTCTACACAAAAAAGAAGATAAGGTGTTTACCGAAGGTGCATCATATGTTTTGAAAGTTCGCTTCTCCTCTTGCTCAAGGAAAATTCGATTGAAATTCCTGTTTATAACCCCAAATAGTTCCATCTCATCAGCTGCTGAGCGAATGGTATGGACATTCTAAAATATAAGGAAAAAAGAAGTAGCTTTGATTCAAAACAATTTGAAGGCGCGAGGAGAGGATTGGAGTAAAGTTCTTACAAATTCTATATTATAAGCCTCCAAAAAGATGGCTAGATAAGGTCGGATGTTTGCAATATCGGTTGTATGCATGGGGAGGCCAAAATAGCTTTCATTTACGACCGATCCACCACCGGCTACTGTAAACTGAATATTTGTTGAAGTTGGTAGCAACGGATTCCCTGCTCCTTCCAAATGCGCTGCGTAAATGCCAGGTGGTTGAGGCGAATGTTCAGAAAATTTAAAGGTCTGATCAGCGATTTTGACATCTTGTTCTTCTTGATCCTTAATCATGATGGCGGGCTTGAAAGATGTCATTGATCCAGTTGGGGTTTCTGGCAAATTATCTGGTGTCAAGTTAGTGATATAAGATGATTTCCAAGGAGGGCTGTTTGAGTCGGTGTAATCGCGCTTTGTAGAATCATCTGCACGTAGACTCTCTGATGCACTATGACCAGTTGTAAGAGTTTCAGCGTCGTCCCTAGGGGATTGTCCACTTTCAGCAACAGACTCTTGTGTACCAATAGGATTATGGTCCATTTCCTCTGGAAAAGAGGATGGTGGAAGAGCTTCAGTTGTGTCCGTATCTTCTTCACTTGTAATAATGCTATGCAATTTTTCGTCATCTGCACGAACTGTGGCTGGACCCTTATCTAAAACCAGACTCAGCATCTGCCGAATGTCTTGGTCCTCATTGTAGTTTAATAGGTGCTGGGGTTGTTTCTAGAAAAATATTGAAAATTGAAAGAAGGGGTTGATAAAGGGAAATGGTGAGCTAAAAATGTCAAGTTTATACCCCCAAGGAGACCAGACTTTTTAATATTGAAAGAGTAAATTCCTCATGGGAGATAAGGAAGCATTTTATGTAAAAATGAATAGAACGCTAATGTTAGACTTACTTATATACTTACTCGTTTCTAGATTCATTTTAATCGGTCAATGGATCTTAGCTAATTTATTCGATTCTATTTTAGATCATAACCTCTGAGAGGTATGAAAAATGTATTGAAAACATTATATCCAGTCTCATCAAATGATGTGCTTTTGGTAAAAAGTGCTTAAGAATATATATAAACCCAGGGCTACTTTATCTATGCTTATGAGTTATGGGCCATTTGTCAATTAAAAAGATATTTTAACCCAGAATTAATTTCATTGAATATCTTAAGCAATCTAAATTAATTATTTATCAAAGGTCCTAAAGTATTTTAACCATTACAATTTAAGGAAATACTGACCGATAAATCCTGTTTGAATCCTTCACGATGTCCATAGGGAAACCACTTAATAAGCTAAATATAATATTTTTTAATTTTTAATTTAGCGAGATTACATTAATGAGCTGTTTAAAATAGGTTTGAGACTGCAGTTTAAATATAAGCGCTCTCCAATAAATCTGGATATCTTCAAACTCAGCGCATTCCAAAGCACTATCATTCCCAGCAAGAAGGGCTTCTTCGCCAGCTGAAAGTCGATGAGCTCTTGAACTGCATTCTAAGTATTCATCCGTAAGACGACTAGGAAAAGTTAGGAATTGTAAAAGGATAGTAGATTTTACCCTATAATCGTTAGGTAGTCTTGATAAACCTGTTCAACCTTCATGGTGTCCGAGCAATATCGCTTCCAGCGAAGCATAAGAATGTGTTTTGCAATCACAATTTCACCCATTCTATCAAGAAAATACTGGAGAAGAAGAGGTATGAGAGTAGTAGCATTAATTTCGCCTTTTAGACATGTTTCTTGGTCTGCAACCATCTGATCGGCTTGAATAATTAGTTCGCTTGGTGATGAAACTTGGAGAGTGCGCTGTATGGCAAGTTTGCGTCGTCGACGAAAGTACTCAGGATCTCGAGGTATGTAGATAGAACTCATACCTTTTGAAGGAATGCCATGGATAATTTCATTCTCCTCTATTTGGATTCTCAGTTCTTGGTAGTCGGCTTTTAGGCCCTCTTCTTGAGTCTTCAAGAAGTCTTCATCGTTATCCATGTGTGCTATTTTACTTATGTGTAAGAGTAATTCAATGGAATTATTGAACGTATTATTAGATTATATCAATATAGATTGGTCGCATATATTCAGAGAATTGCTTTAATAAACAAGTTTGGACTCCATTTTGACAATATGAGCTTGTATGCGTAATAAATCTTGGAATTCATAACAAATTTACTACGAACAAGCCACCAATTCAAGTTAACATTTTACTACAGACAATATTTACTTATTTTCACTAATTACATATGTATTTATGCATACATTTTGATTAAGAGTTTGGTTATTGTAACTGTGAAAATATGG
Organism: Rodentolepis nana; assembly: GCA_900617975.1. NCBI lineage: Eukaryota > Metazoa > Platyhelminthes > Cestoda > Cyclophyllidea > Hymenolepididae > Rodentolepis > Rodentolepis nana. The sequence goes on from UZAE01001379.1 coordinate 10,209, forward strand.
AAATATTTAAAATGATTTGAATTTAAATAATACGTAAAGTTATTTACAACAGATGAGGCAACGATTATTCAAAAGTGTGCCTATTTGTTACTAATGGCAATAGGTATCTAAAACTATAATTTAATTTATCAAACACTAAAAAATTTTTGTACGAGACTTCCATTGATCTGTATTTCTAAAACTCTAGTCTAAAGTGCTATTTTGAATTATTTTATTTCACATTTTTCATAATTAACAGTAAAATTTGTACGTATAATATGACTAATAAATTTTAAGTGAAAACTTTATTTTAAAATTATTATATTTAACTTTTCAACAAACCTTTTTTCTGTTTTACAATCAACCTTGGCCTTTTCAGCCTTTCCCTGTGAAACTCATTTATCCCAAAATGGATGCGTCCGCGCTCAGGTCTTTATCGGATGATGATTTGCGTGAAAAATTGGAGGAGCACGGATATAAGCCCCCACCAATTACAGGTATAAGCATACTACTGTCTTATTTTATCAGATGGCGCTGTTCGGGAAATTATGAGGAGAAAACTATTCAAGTACCTGAATCGTAAGCTTTTATATTTAAACTAATCGACACAATAATTTGTAGCTAATGGCAAATATCCGGAAGAGGAGTAAGTTTTAAAAATATGGTTACCATATCTTATTTTCCAGTGAACTTTGTGATGCAGAATCTGAAGTCGACGAAGACGGTGTAGTTGTGGTTCGTGGGGGGAAGCGTTTTGGAGCTGGTGATACGCCTTCTGCTTCAAAATCGCGAGTTTCTTATAACAATAGCTCGGAAACAGCTCAGAGATCTTCATTTCCTGTTTTTGTTGCTGCCTGTCTAATAGTAATGAACATCAGCCTTGCTGTATGCATCTTTTACCGTGATTGGCTCTTCTAAAATCCTTGTTTATGTCTAATTTTTTTACTATTGTGTTCATGGAATTTTTTTATCGATTGGGCTTATTACATATTATATCTGTTTGTCACATGCTTTTTCTGCCGTATTTCTTAACGATACTCAAAATTTGAATTTTCGGAATGTAACGGTTTGTTTTTCATTTTATTTGGCCAAAGTTGTAGCGGATTGCTACGCTAGTAAAGCCTGACTAACTCAGATTCTCCAACATCTAGCTAGACTCCCAGAACCAGCTAGGAGATTCTCCTACATCTAGCTAGACTCCCAGAACCAGCTAAACCATAGCCCAGCTATAAAGGAAACAGACGAGTAGCACGGAGAATTCTCCAACATCTAGCTAGACTCCCAGAACAAGCTAAGCTATAGTCCAGCTATAAGGGAAACTGACGTGTAGCACGAAATGCGTTTATTCGGTACGTATATTGCATATAAAGGAAACAGATGTTTAGCACGGAGCACGTTTATTCTACAGAGGATACAGACGTGTAGCACGGAACATTTATTCAGTAGGAAGGAAACAGACGTGTGGCACGGAGCACGTTTATTCAGTGGATATGTTGCGGATAAAGTGTTTACGCAGGAAGCTTAATCATAGTCAGGATACGGTTTAGGTTAGACAGAGGTAAATGATTGGTCACTTTTGTACGGTCCCACCTCCCAATCTTGGCGTGCAGGCATGCGATGACGTGTCCCACAAAGTCGTCCGAGATTAATATTAACTGCATGCCTAAAATTATAAACGGTTCATATATTTTAATTGCGCGGCAATTTGGCTGTGATTTGCTTTAATCAAATGTAAATATTATGGGTGGTATCTGTTTTCTGCTTCTGCTTTGAATTCCTCCTGACTCATCTGCTTTGGTGGGAATCCACTACTTGCCTATGGATCTGAATTAGCTGCATTTATTAACGTGTGCGTTCTCTACTTGTTACTTAAATGAGTAAAGTAGGTCATAATAATGACAGGCAATTGAGACTGTAGATTGTCCTCACTTCCCCATACTTGCATTGCTACATGTAGTGCCTGATGTGTGCTTAAAGTCTACATTAAAAAGAATGCTAATCGAGGATGGCATATTGCCAATAAGATGGTCGAACCAGGCACTCTTTTGGACAATTGATGTTGACATGAGGTTGAGAAGATAACTAATAAGTTTGCTCCCTTCTATCTATTCAACTATATTTTTTCATCTTATCCGTCAAAGTAGGTTGCGCTGAACTTGCTCCAGAGCTTCTATTACACGGTTCCTGAAATAGGCTTATTACTACCCAGTTCCTATTATTAGACTGTTTCTTGAAATGGTTCAAGTTCTTTGATATTATGTATGGCTTGGTTTAAATTCGATTTAACTGACCAAAATAAATCGAACACACGACTGGAAAATGTCAATCGCAGAGCGCTTCTCATTACGATGAGAGTGGATAAAGATGCCCAAAAGCCAGTCGAGTTCAAGTAGAGTTTATTGGTACTCTGTAACGTAATTAGTGGTAGATATGGTAACACTAAGGAAATTTGCAACACATTTACATTTCTCCTGCAGTCTATTTGTCGCTCCACGTTCTCCGACGAAGGGCCATGTCCTTGCTGAAGGAGATGTAACGTCTGCTTGCAGGGGAAGTGGTTCCTTGTTAATTTCGTTTACCCTTAAGCCCAATGCAGGAGGTTGTAAACAGATCACATTACACAGGCCGGTTTTGCATTAGCCTTTAATTGGATTATGCCTTTGGAAGTCTTGTTAATTAGCGAACGATTTAAGGCCTCTGGAGGTAAGGTCAAAAAATAACCTTGCTAACAAACCTGAATCAAATTTTACGAGAACGGAGTTTGAATAAGGCCTATTTGTAATGGCACCATCATTGACAGTAATGAAATTGTGTAATCTTATGGAGATAGGCTGGTGGGAAGGCAGATGGGAGTCCTTTGTGGTTCCTGGAAGTCTTAATAATTCATCATACTGCAACAGTAATAAATTTGATGAATATCGTGAAAACTAACTAAAGTTGTTAATAAAAGCGGAAAAAGCACTTTTGGTGAACATAGTAAAGCATCAGAAAATTAATAAAACCTCTATTTCAGAGAAATAATCCTCAATTCCTTTTATCAATATTTTGAATTCGGGGTGCGTAATTGACTTACCTCCACGTGGTGCACCCTGGGCAACGTTTACTTATACGGCAAAAAGGTCTATTGATCGGCAGTTGACTTCTGACTTCAAACTACTATGGCCCGACTATTTGTCATATTCGACCCTTTCACAGTACTCATCTTACCTTTTTCATGCCTTTGTGTCTGTCTGTCTCTTTTACATCTGTGAATCACTCTTCTGTTCCCCTCTCGACTTTTTGTCACTTTGATGTTCCTTCTCCTCTCTGTGAAGCCCCGAAGTCAGCTCCAGGGCTAATGATAACTATTAAAACGCCTGCCATTTGATATAAATAAATAAATGAATGTTTTGAATTCTTCCCAGTATTGTGGTTTTCG
>UZAE01001380.1:0-13603 GCA_900617975.1 Rodentolepis nana
AAATCTCTCTTGCAAAATGAATTTTGATCCTCTTAATACAGTCTCAATTATGTATTTGAAGCAGGGGGTGCGTGATAGACTTACCTCCACGTGGTGCACCCTGGGCAACGTATGCTCATACGGCAAAAAAGTCTATTAACCGGCAGTTGACTTCAGACTCCAAACTACCATGACCCCACTGTATGTTATATTCGACTACTTTCACAGAACTCATCCCACCTTTTTTCCACCTTATCTACTTTCGTCTTTGATGCACTCTTCTGTTCCCCCCCCCCTATTAAATTTTTTTACACTTTGACGTTCCTTCCTCTCTGTGAAGACTGAAGTCAACTAAAGGGCTAATGATAACATAAAAATAACAATGTATTTGGAGCAAAACTATTTCCTTTCCTCATTCACGATGTTTTTGCGTGTTAATAATAAGAGGTAACTCTCTTTATAACTGGACCGAAAAGCGATCGAAATTCTGAAATGATCGCCAAAAAATACGAGTAATTTCATGCTAATTCGCTTATGAGGCCAGTAAATAAAACTTACGAACATGCGTAAAGGTGGAACTCATTGTGACTTAACCAAAGAATAGGAGTGTGAGTAAACCGCATGGAAGTACCTTGATTTCACAATTTTGGGTCTTCGGTGATTTCTACTCAGACTGTGGATTGAACTCCATTTCTTGCACCTAGAAATTGACAATTTTGTTGCATAGTTCACTCCACTTAATTTTTATCTAAGTAATAAGTTTAATATAGATTATTTGTTAGAATTAACTATTTCATCCAATTTTGCACCTGGAATCTCTTCAAATTTGGACGGAGAAAGTGGGAAAGGAGTTTTAAAATTAGGCATATCACAAACAAGTAAGAAGTGATTCAATATGGTATCTTGCAGTACTTCCCAGTACCATTTAATAACTATTAATGCAACAAAAACAAGCTTTTATTTTCCATAATCTTACTATTTTCATGTACTTTCAATCTATAAATATGTTCTGAGGAAGTTTTAATGATCCTTTGATAAGCATTCTCTATTTCTCAGCAACGGCTTCGATTCTTGGCCAGTCGGCTGAACAGAATATATAACACACACTCACACACACACACACCTCAAAGTGCTCAAGCTGTCGACGCCTGTATGGTCAGAGAGTTGGCAAAGGAAACCTATGACATGCAGAAATGCATCATTCCTCACAAACTAATTCGATTATCTGAAATGAATTAAGCACTTTGCCAATCAATCCCATTACCAATTCTCACCCTCTCGAGGCATGATTGGACTTGAGGTTTTTTGGTATTTTGTCAGGCAGAGGTCTTTGTTTCTTCCTTCTTTTGGTCACAGGGGTTGGTTAGCTCTATTAGCTTTCTTTCTCGTCACATTTGTCATGATTGATTAATAAGCTACCATTTGTGGCTTCTGCAATATTCTATTCTCTCCTCCTTTTCTTTTGATTGATTGGCATAAATAGCCTGTCTCTAGGTCTCGTTGACAACTTGTTTAATGATAAACCTCCTATTATTTGTGTAGGAGGTTGTATATTATTTACTTGGCTTAGGCTGAGATCAGTCCTTTCATTTATACGTTTGAGTTACACGTGAATATATTCCCAACTTTCAGTACTGAATTGCATAAATGAAGAGCGCAAAGACAACCTTAACGAGACAACAGCTTCATCAATTTTTTCTTGTTTATTCAAGCTCCTTTGTTGGTCTAGAATTACTGACTACTTTTCGATCAGGTGGAATTTGGCCATATTTACACAGGGTGTTAATTTACTTGTGGTTGACTGATGACTAATTCACCCATCCATCATGTCGACTAAGGTGACGTGCGCGTATGATGGATAACCACTGTATTGGTCGTGGCAACTTGCTTTGAACCTCCTTCATCAACTCTACTTCTATGCTATAATTCACATTGTAATTCTTGAACACTTCTCCTCGTCAAGGTGATAGTGCTGGATATCCCTTTTAAGTTATATGCATTGGCGTTCTTATCGCACTGCTTTAATTTTTAATCTCTATTTCCATAATTTTTGAATCGGCAATTAAGGTATATGTGGACATTGTTTCTTATAGCCTCCTTTCAACTTTGTCAGTATTCAAAATGTTTTGAATTTTTTTTTGAAGTATCATTCAGTTTGCTTGATAAGTGGATTCAACTTCCTCAATTTACGAGTTGCTTAGAGAGAGAGAGAGAAAGAGTCTTGGTGCTCACTTATTTTGCAGAGTACTATTTACATTGACTTGGTTACCTCTGTTCATGCAGTGCTATTTATTTACCACTTCCAAACTAACCTATAAATTGAGTTCGGTGAACCCAATTTTTTCTACTCAACCTGATTTTCTATTTAACATTTCCTTCTCTACCATCCACGTGGTGATGCGGGGGAGATGGGGGATAATTCATCATTCCATGTACCGCTCCCCTAATTTTTCATCTCATTTTTCTTTTCTGTGCTCCTTACAGTGGCCAATCTCCCGAAATGGCCGATCGGAACTTCCTCACTAACGCGAAGCGACTCTCCCTCTACGGCGTCCACATGCACAAAGTTCTCGTAAGTTGCCAAAAAATTGGCTTGATTACTTGTCATTTATACTTAAATTATTTGTAGTTGTTGGTAGCACTTTTTTTCGCTACTCTTTTCATCAAGGGAATGCAGTGAGAGGTGCAAAAGTTGTCACCGGACAAGTTGTGTGTTAGGATTGATCGAGCGAGAAGTACCCCCAATTTTAAAACATTGGGTTTTTTTTCATTTCAGTTACTCCTTTTGAAATTGTATTCGATTTTGTCCTGCCAGTGATATGACGCACAAATGGTTCATATCATTGAAATTTATTTGTTTTATACGGTAGGCGATTTGATTGCTTTCATTAGCCCTTTAACCCTTTAGAGGAGGAAGAACATCAAAGTGACATAAAGTCGAGAGGAAGGGATAGAATAATGATTCACAGATGTAGAAGAGACAGACAAAAGCAGAGAGAAGGTGAGATGTGTAATGTGGAAGTGGTCAAATATGGCATACAGTGGGGTCATGACAGTTTGAAGTCAGAAGTCAACTGCCGATTAATGGACTTTTTTGCCGTTTGAGTATACGTTGCCCAAGGTGCACAACATGGGGGTAAGCCTATTGCACACCCCATATCATTGAAATAAGTTAAGCCATATGTACAGACTGGGTGGTATTTAGTTGTTTATGAAACCACACTCCGATTTAGTACCAAATAATTTTTAAAATGTGTATGTGCTTGCATCCTTTTGAGTACTCAGCTTCATGTCTAATCGATGGAGGTTGGGATTCTTTTCTAACATATTGCATTAGAATTTACAAATTGATAGTCCCAGAAAGCGTTCTTTAGCTAAATCAATACCCCCGAGGAAGCTGTAAGATTTATGAGCTAAAAATTTACCTCCTATCGAAATTTTACTCTCGTTGCCAATTACTTGACAAGGAGATATGAATACCGTGGGAAAGAGGGAGCTGGTGGCTAGGATAGGTAATTAGGAAAAGGGTAATCATTTTCTTAAAATTTCTGGAAATTTTAAGAGAAAACAACCTCCCTTCCTTCCTTTTTGCAGACGAAATTTTTCGAGATCAACATTTCCCAGTTTTTAGTCAACACACATATCTGATGGACTTTTTTCCAGCAATATTAATGATTTTACACTGATTTCAGCCCAAATTTGAATAAAGTGAAACTTACTCTCTCTCTATGTCCTCATTTTGTTGTAAGTTTCTTCCGGACTATTGTTTTATCAACAAAAATGCATCATTATGTTAGTACTAAAGTAAACATTTTGCTCTGGGCCATCTTACATCTATAATATTGACTGGGGACTTTCACAATTGTCCTCTTGGGGAGATACTGGGATTTATTTTTCATTTATTGGTTGTTAGAGTTCCTCTGGCGTCGAGCATGGACTTGGAGTCTATTACGGCGGCCTTCTACTCTACTTGAGTCGTATTCGTCTTCAGCGTTTCTCGTGGCCAAGGATTATTAAACTTTCCTATCGAAAACGTCACTTCATCATGATTGTTCGCTCCCTGGATGGGGATCAATCGGAGAGGACATACGGCTTCCGCTGCACTACACCACAAAGAGCCAAACAACTCTGGACCCTTTGTGTGGAGCATCACAACTTTTTCAGGTATGTGCGTTAAGGCTCAAATTTTAATGCATATTTATTTATTTATTTATTTCAAATGGCAGGCCGTATGATGGTTATTATTGGCCCTTGAGCTGACTTCGTGCTTCACAGAGGGGAGTAACATTAAAGTGAGAAAAATTCAAGAGAGGGTACAGAAGTGTGATTCACAGATTTAAGAGCGACAGACAGACACAAATGCTCAGGAAGGGTAAGATGAGTACTGTGATAGGGGTCGAATATGACTTGCAGTAGGCCATGATAGTTTAAAGTCAGAAGTCAACTTCATGTTTATAGACTTTTTTGCCGTGTGAGTATAAGTTGCCCAGGGTGCGCCACGTGGAGGTAAGTCTATCGCACACCCCCCATTTAATGCATATAATGTATAATGTGTTAATATCAGATGATACTCTTCCAAAATGTGATAAACTGAGAAGTCAACCCATCAAATAAGACCATTCTAACTTTTTATGCCCTTCTTTTGCCCAGGTTTAACCACCAAAATGCCTCTCTTTTTAAAAATTTTGTTTTTGTTTATTTTTTTTTAGTTTCTAAATTCTATCAAAAAAACTATAACAGTACATTTGACAAGGACCATCCCGGTAAATAGATTTAAGAGTCCTAGAGGTCATATGTGTTGAAATACTGGGGAGAATTAAAAAAAAATAATAAAATTTTGAAAGCAATCGTCACTCGAATTTGACTTTGATTTAACATTTTGTTTTGTGTGCATTTTGTAGTAAACTATCCCATTTATCTGACATCTATTTTAGACATCAAACTTCAATGAAATATGTAATCAAATACCACCCAACCAATTAGCCAATTAGTCCCCCCTATATCAGCTGTGCTGAATGGCTTTTTGTCGTTAGAGTCATAGTGGAATGCATGGGTTTCTTCCACTTACAGCTGATCATCTGAAATGAGGAATGCTGTTTGTTTCGAACGATTAATTGAAAGTGCACACTTTCATTAGAGGTACTATATTTGCAACTATGTTCTGGGAAGAAATGGCAAAATAGACCGCGCAAAAGTGGAGTTTTTTTCCCAAATTTCGGGCTGAATTTATTCATTGGGGTGTTGGTAATAAGGAACATGTCTTACTTTATTAAGGCACTCGATATCTTGAATATTTATATTGGCTCCATTATACTATTCTTTTTTTTCCAATGTGGTGGTAGTGGTTAAAGATGTTTTTTGGTGATCTTGAATGTAATAATATGATATCACCGTATATATATATCATTGTTGTCAATATAGATTCTAAGTGTCTCTCATTTTTGGCTATTTATTCACAAAAGTCGGCCTTGACGACTTATTGCATAAAGTCATCAGTTGGCAACACCTAACTAGCAAGTGAGTCTTTGTTTTCAGGCAAGAAATTGGCAAACAAATCGGACTTTCAGGGGAGAGGAAACCCCAAAAGCAAACTCCGTCAATTTTCAGATTTCGTTAAGTTAAGATGTGGTTAAGTAGTTCAAGTCTTTTTCCGCTGCCTCAATATGGACTCCTAACCGCAGGGACTTTCTGAACGCCATCCACCTTGAAGTGTATCCAAGATAACCAGCTGGTATTCATCCTGGGTCTGGTGGTATGAAAGGGTCTTTGATAACTGCCTGGTCAGAAAGCCCTGTGAATCATTATGCTCTCTTTTTTTGGGGATGAAAAGTTTTCACGAAAAAACTTTCTTTGGAATCTGCTTAAATGCCCTGAATCCTGTACTTTTAAATATTCTTTCTGAAGCAGTCAATATAATGTGGGGAAAAACACCTTATTGTGTGTAGCCTTGCTACAATGCTCGTTAAAGCCCATTGGTGCACCACTTCCACACATGAGTTATTTTGGCCGGAATTGCTTTGTTTCACTGCGAACCTATGTTCAATGCCCCAAGTGTGCTGTGCGTGTGCGCGCACGCACTCCCAGTTACACAACTGTGGTCGATTTATAAGCTCAAAAGTATTGCTCCACCGAGCGCGCCTCTATTGTCCTAACCGTCACCACCACCCCCTTCCCGCCCTCCTTCTTCCCACATTTTCAACAGTTGTTTTTTTGCCTCCCAAAATACACAAGTGTACGCCTGCGCCATGTTCCTAAAAGAGCTTTTTCTTTCACACTTAGTGTTACATTGGGTAAATGGTCGGCATTCTGTCATTAGGAAGGCGTTTTGTGTTGTTGCACCGGAATTTCATTCAACCCTACACCATTAGCAAAGTTAAGAACCTTTCGCGAATATGGCAACACTCTCGGTTCTTGGGGGGAGGGGGGGGGGGAGAGGAGGGCAGGAGTTCCTACTTATATTGTCTCTCTGTATTTTCCACGTTTGCCACCAGAAAAAAAGGAGTGAACTCTTTACTATCCATTTAACGAATCGATTTCTCTTCACAGGTAGGGATAATTAAACCTGAAAATACTATCACACTGCAGTTCTGTGTGTGTGTGTGTGCGTGTGTGAATTGTCATTTTTTTCTTTCAATACCCTCTTGTCCACTCCTTTTTGACTCTATTTCCCACTTTGGTACAATTGACTGCACTATTATCTTAAAACTATTCTTTTTGTTTTATTGGTCTTATGACCAATATATTCGGGTTTTAGAGTTATTTCCGCTCTGTTTTATTGGACAAAAGGGAAGATAATAAATAATCCCAGACATTTTTTCCTAAGACGTCTAGTCTTAATTCCGATATTCCTGATTTAACACAAGACTGGATAGTATCTTTTTTTCAGAAACTTTACTTCAGTCTAAACAAATTAATTTTTTGTATTTTTCTGCGTTTGTTTTGTATTCGAAAAAAATACATATATTTAGAATTTATCGTCAACATCATCCAATTTATTTCCCATTGCAAATAAAATAACAACCAACCAATTTCTCACCGCTCGCCACTATGCATATGTCATGGTTATTTTTTTCCAACTTTGTGAGCTTCAAATTCTCTGGAAAGTATTCACCAACCTTGATAATTCAATAGGGGGGGGGGGGGGGGGGTGGAAATGGTTATACCACTCGGCACCATTTCATTCCGTCAGGCATGCACAAGGCAATGGAAGAAATTTAATGGCTAACAGATTGAATCGAAGGAGAGCTTCCATCTAAGCATTTGACATCAAAAAGGGAGGGCCGGTGGCTTAGCGGCTTGTTAAGTTCTACAAGTTATTACGCGTGTCATTAATCAAATCAAATATATATAAACATGGAGGTTAGGCCACACCAGGTCATAGAATGGTCGGAGGATAATTAAGACGAAACGTGTTCGTCTTCTAGTTTTGGAGAAAACGTTGATAACTATGTGTCATCACTCGTTACATTTCCATGGCACTGTGGCTGACATGTCTGCCTGATGAATCAGAGATCACGAGGTCGTTCTTAAACAGTGCGAATCCATGAGTTATCTCTTTGCAACTTGAGGATTGGTTGAATGTCAATGTCTGGGAGAAACACCCCCCTCCTTGAACACACCTGGGAAAAAAAATCACCTTTCTTGAAATGTTACGAATCTCTAAATTCTTGCCCGCTTTCATGAATTGCCTAGTCCGGTTAACCTTAGATATCCGTGAAAGTGCAATGGTTTCTTGGACATTCTTTTTCTTCCAGACTGCGAGACTACGAGCGTTCTCGCAAACCCAGCGTGCTGCCCGGATTTTCGAGTCGCAAATTCACCTACAATCACCCGGGCATGGGTAGCTCTCTTGGTGACCTCACAGCTTGTCCCCCAGAAACCGCCGCACCACACAACCTTCGTCCTCAACCTGCCATTCGTCGAATGCAACCCCAACGTAGACAGCCATCATCCAATGAGCAAGGTAGACATAAACTACTTATATATATGACTTAAGTAGATACGATACGATGTTCTTATTATTTCAAAACCTCGGCTAACATTTCGGTTTCTTTTTTTCTCCCCTTCCCCTACAGCCTGGTTCACACTGCCCCATGGTGGCACGAATCGTAAGTTTTTACCTGGCTTTTTATCACTCGCATCCTCTCCTTTCTACTTATTTCTGACATTTGCATGCCTATTTCTCCCACGTCATTTTCTATCACTGATGGGTTTCGCTTTCTTTTGTGTACTTTTCACCTCAGAAGAAGATTAAGCGGAAAAAAGGAGGATAGAGGAGGGTTGCTAGCTAACTGTACTGTTAGACTGAATTGATCTTTTTTTAGAAAAAATTCCCTTTAATAATGTCTTTCCCTTAGATAGGGTTTCGAGTTCAGGTTTCTGCTATCCAATTCCTATTATGTGTTGCTTATTTTGAATGAGCTCAATGTTGTGTGGACTACTATATAGTGTAATAGTGTATAGTGACCAAAGCTACTGTTCTAGAGAAAGGTTTTTACTCGATTTACTTATGTGAGTAGGATTTCATTTCACAAATAAGTTAGTTGTTCTATTGAGCTGGTGGGTTTGAAACTAATATAAGCCACTGTTTCTCTCCAGGTACACATTATAAGTTGACTAACTTAAATAGATTACACCTAAGTACTAGGTCGATTCAAAATTTCACGGTTGTTATTCGGTGAGTTTTCTTTCCTATCTTTGACCCCTGAAATTTTGTTCTGATTGAAAACTGTCTCGAAGCTCCTAATTCAGATTTCTAAGTTATTAATGATCTTCTCTCACTCTCTCTCTCTGAAATGACATGATAATCAATCACAAAATCCTATTTATCGTTGTAACCACGCACTCTTTTTCTATGTAAAACATGTAGAAGGCAATTTTAACGTATTTATGAATTCTCCATCTTAATGTAACTCTTCTCATTTTTGGACAAATTCGAAATGAATCAGCACTTTTGACGCCAAATGACTATTATCGTAATCACTTCGGTATTTTGACCTTTTGCTATTTGGAATATTGCTTGTCAAAGTCAATCATCTCCTTTATTGAAGTGGTGCGAAAGTGGGTAACGAAAGTCCTCCTTTCTTACCGGTTTCTAGTTTACTTGAAAGCAGCTAATGCTTTTCACAACTAATCCAACCCCAATTGTCCCTACTATTTGCTATCTCTCATATTTTACTTGCTTTATAATTTTGTGTTAATTGGCTTTATCATCATGTGGTGAATCCTTAATTAACTCCTTGGGTCCTTGTGGCTGTCAGTTGTCGATGGATCAATTCTTGGACAATAGTTTGTACTCGTAGTTTGTCCTCTCTATCAACTATTCTGCTTTCTTGGTTACTCTGTCAACGACTGTTATCATTGATCCAAGTGGGGAGTTGTTTTTGATAATCCTTACAATTCTATTCTCTAGTACTGCTAGAATATCTAATATTGCTGCTACGTTTGACCACTGGATGTCACTGGACTCTAGTTGACTTAAAGAAGTGAAAGAGAAGGCTACGGTGGAATGCGGTTAATCAGAAACATTTTTTTAATTGAAAGACATTAGAATGGAATGTAAGCTGTTTTTTGTGTTGCTGATGTTGGGGGGGGGGGTAACAATGTCTCCCTGGATTGACAACAATCTAGCCGCAAATAACCTTCAAACTGTTAGACGCGATGTACTTCCTCGTGTTGATAAGGTTGGTGGGTGGCATAGAGATAACCTTAGGGGCTTGGTCGTCCCGAGACAAGGTGTAAACACGTACCCCCATTAGCTTTGTTTCTTCGGAATCCTATCAGCGCAGTGAATTGGCCTACAATAAAGTGAATGAAGCTGTTCTTCATTCACTTTATTGGAATCTCATTAATAATCGAAAATCGAATCATATGAGCTACATTCAGAAACTGCTGGTTTTAGACTTTTTGGCATTCGTTAATGAGTTGCTTCTTCTAGGACTTAGCCTTAGAATATTAGCACGATTTGCAGTTGGACCTTACTTTATAGACGGGGACGTAAATCCACTTAGGTGGTCTTTCTAATCGTTAGGCCCGCCTAGCTGAACCTTAATATCCAAGTCTGCCCACCCTAAACCGTTGCTATTTAGCTTTCATGCGTTTCCCTTTGAAGTAGCGTTTTTTGGGTCCTACTGGATCTTGCTTCTTTTGGGTGATATTTTTTCCATGATGCTAGTTGGCTTGTCTCAGTATTTATTTTTTTATAAAAAAGTCTTTATCTGTGCATGTGCATGAATCCACGATTGCTCTCGTTTCTACTTATTTGGTTCTTGGTGTGGATATGGTAAAATTATTTCAGCAATGTTCACTTTTTAGTTGTGGATTGAGGTTAGCCTTTTGAAACACCAAAACTGGGCATTCACGATCTTTGAGTGATTTCAGTTATGTTGAAATAGATATCGTAAACTGCTATTCGCCAAGGATGTATCAAAGAGGGTGTGAAGGATTAAAATTCATTATCGGATGAGTTTCCTGAAACTATCCCCCATACCCAAGAGGAGTGTTGGTTAACCATTCCTTGAACACTTTTGGCTTTTAACCCAACCAGTAGTTAACATATCTAATTTAGCAATAACACTTTTTTGGCTACTTTTGTGAAAAAAGCTCCAGTTGTCGTTCTTTGCAAGTTAGCTTTCACAGTTGCAAGCTCTAAGAATGCTTTGATTTTACTATTCCTTTTGTATTCTAGTTCATTCTCACCTATTGGATTGCTTAAGCAATTAAAGCATTAGTTTGAAAAGCACTTTAAGTCACTTCATTTCCTTCTTCTTCACTGGTCGGAAAATCTCTAGTTGTCGTCAATTATTAGTAGATGTATTCTTTTCTCTCCTATGTTTGGTTCTTTTCCATTCTAAAAAAAATTATTCCCTTCTCTTTCCTACGTAACTCCAGCTTATGGCGGAGACGCCTCGCAATATCAATACGCACCCCAAATTGCTGGCGATGCGTCTTTGGGAGCCACCGGTTACAGTCCAGAACATTGGGGTGGAGGAGAATCTGCTGTAGACATGGCCGGTGGTCAGTATCGTCTTGGTCCCAGCGGTGCCAACCTGGAATACCAACCTCGACCGGTCTTCAAACCTGAGCCCTGGCGCATCTCAAACGCTGACAGAAGTCGGTGCTTGGGTATTGATGATCGCGGTTTGGATATTGCTGCTCAACGCGACTCTGGCTGGCAGGTAATTGGCGTCTAATTTGAACCTATCACATAAAACACACACATACATACATATTGGTTGGAATTTGACACTGAACTTCCATTTTCACGACTGTGTTCTTGCTCTAGATTCACAGCAACCGAAAAAAACTTACCAGTTGAGTCTTATTATGGGTTAATAATAATTTGTGTTGATAGGCTCTTCAGTGTCTTCTTATTTCAGTCTACTTTGTGTGGGCCACTTCTTGAATTGAGAGGTGCCTTTTGCCAAACCTATTTTTGAATGTAAAATAGATTATGTTTTTTTAAAATGGATCTGTCAACTTTTAAAGCTAACTATTCATTTGGACGGTGTTTTTTTCCCGAAAAGTTAATCTCTTACTAAATCCGCGTCTTAAGATTCCTCAGGGTAACCATTTCTATTTCCCATGTAATAGCTATTTTCCTTCCATGCTGAATGTGAAAAGAAAATGACTTTTAGCTTATTAACTTTCATTCTACGTCTGATAATTGGGCAAAGCTTTCATGAGGCATTATAAACACCTTTGTCTCCTGTGCCCACTCATATATCACTGAGATTAACAAATTCATCTCCTCTTTCAAAGTCCCACTTCTAGCACTACTGATATCACAGTTGTCAGTATGCCACGATAGAGTTGAGAATGGATCTTTGTCTCACTAGTTCTCTTCGCCCCCTCCCCCCTCTTCCTTTGCCTTATCAAATATTGATAGTCTTTGGAGTTTTGTGGGAGAATTCACTGTTTACTCTCTGGAGGTGTTATAGAAGACCACCAATTACTCACCTTACGGTGAATAACAGCAGGTTATTTATATAATTAACCTGCCTAATTGCTTAATTAAGCCCTTTTGTAACTTGATTACTCTCCATCTTGCATTTTTCCTCAGGGTTGTCGAGCCAACAAGGGTGTGAAAGCTCCAGGTTGCTATTACTTTGAGGCTACAGTCCTTGAAGATGGTCCTGCTTGTGTGGGTTGGGCAACCAATGAAGCTGCACTCAGTCCACTGGGCTGTGACGATCAGGCCTTTGTGCTGGGTAATGTCATTGACGGCCAACCGGGTGCCACCTTGAATTTCAAGGGCAAACAAACAGACTTCTCCGAAGGAAATAGGATTGTTGTGTCGCGGGGCACAGTGATTGGATGCCGACTGGATTTGGATCGAGGCATTGCCTCATGGAGTTGTAATGGAACCGAGTGTCCGCAGGTTCTGAGAATACCAGAGAAACTTATTAATGAACCCTTCTTCCCTGGTGAGTCCCACTATGTCTTGGCACGCTTCGTGAAGCCTAATATTGGTCGTACCTCTTTTCTCTCTACCACTTAATTTCGGTTGTACCTTTTTCCAAATTTTAGGTTATTAACTTCGTAGTAGTGTGCTTATGTGTGTGCATGTATGTGTGAGAGAGTTTATGTTCTATTGCTTTAACGTGGGACTTTTGTGCGTTTTGGATGGAAGTTGACTCTATTTTACTTCTGATTTGATTTGGGATTTCTAACAAAGTGGCAACTTCAGCGAACCCCAAGAGTCCTTTAAAACGCTCATATTTGATTTGAAAATCTTCGATTTGAGTATTTTTTTGAGTTCACTTATCTTGAGTAATGGCAAAGCGCGCTTGATCTTAAAAGGGTAGCTAATTACTATCATTTGAAGTCACCTTGAACTTGCATAACTCAATTTATCTTTGACCCCAAAGGACGAATTAAAACTTTCTGAGTTATAATTTTCTTAGCGCGATGCATTCATCTCTTATGCAGGAATTTCGCCTCTTAACAAAGTTGGCTAATAGTGCAACTAGTTAATTGTTGAGGTCCATGAAAATAACCACATATATCGGTAATGCTGGGGTGGGGGTGGGGGTGGGGGTGGTGGAGGGGGAGGGTGTGATTGGCACAAAACCTCAACCATCCGATTCTTTCCAATAGCCTTTTTTAAAGCAGCAATTACTCGACTAAAAAATCTAGAAGTCTATTTACCTGTTTATACTTACCAAATTTGGTCTTCATATATGTTGCGTAACCATGAAATCTAGCCTATTGCATCACAGTTTAATTGGTTCATTTTTGGAAACTTGGCTTATTTCCTCTATTGACGTCATCAGCAAAGCGTTCCGTATTCGAAAGTCCAATGAAGCGTTAGTGCTTCCAGGAAATGAACAACTTTTTTTGGAATTGCCTATTTTTTTTGCTAGATTTTTTCGTCAATTTCCCACCATGGTCGATATTGATGCATTTACCTTCAACATCGGAAAATGGGATACCACTGAGTACTCCATAAGTGCTTGTCCTAACGGCATCTTTTTATTTACATTTCAATTCTTTCCCTCAACTATTTCTATACGGGAATCTTGTCTCCTTTTCAACTTCTCTAATAGTAGATACGGTACAAAGTTGAACTTAAATTTTTTAGTTGAATAAATAGTGGGTATGTTTGTGGCTCGCTTGTATAACC
>UZAE01001381.1:0-13598 GCA_900617975.1 Rodentolepis nana
AATATTATAGCACAAGAATCGCTGCATATAGTAGAGTATTACTCTCATTATAGTTAATATCGCTCTTTTGAATGCCCAATTAGCATGCTAAATTTCAGCCCTTAAACAATCCGCAAATCAATATTCATCCATTATATGACAGAAAATAATATTGAAACCAACTGAAATTACTCACCTGTATGTAGTTTTATTGACAATTAAATAAAATAAAACAAAGTCTTAAAATCTTAAATCATTGTATCCAGTATGCATGAGAAGCAATTCAACTCTAAACCCACCAGTGATAGTTTTCGACACCTCTGAAAATGTTAGCATTTTCTTCATCGCACATTGTCATTGTTGAAATCGTAATGCTTTAAAATTTTCATTAGTCAAGTCAATAATTTGGTTGGCAAATAAATTTGGAGAACTTGAAAAGTTTTACAATTTGCGAGAAAATCAATTTGTTTCTCCAGCATTCTGTCCAATTTTAAAATGAGGGATGTGTGATAGACTTAACTCCACGTGGTGCACCCTGGTCAACGTATACTCATACGGCAAAAAGTCTATTATTCGGCAGTTGACTTCCGACTTAAAAACACCATCACCTCACTGTATGTCATATTCGACTACTTCCACAGTACTCACCTCAGCTTTTTCACTCTACCTTTGTGTCTTTCTCTTTTACATCTTTGAAATACTCTTCTGTTCCCCTCCCCTCTCTCGACTTTTTTCCCTTTGATGTTCCTTCCTTCTTGAAATCGACTTTTTTTCACTTTGATGTTCCTCCCCTCTTTGAAGCCTGAAGTCAACTAAAGGGCTTATGATAACTATCAAAATGCCTGCCATTTGATATAAATAAATAAATGTTAAAATAAGCTTTTAACTTTGCTTTCTTATTATTGACTCTAACAACAATAATTCGAAAGTTAAATTTGAGCAAACTGGGTAAAAATTTAAATTCCAAATAAGTATTGTTTGGTTAATTGACTTAAAAATGAAATTTTAGAGAATCTCTAATCTTTTTTATGAATTCAAAATGATTAAGACGTAAGGCTGTAAAATTAAAAACGCAGAAAAAATTGGGAGCCGATTTTATTGGCTCACCATTCGTAGTACTTGTGACAGCATATTCTATTATTATGCAAATTGCAAATGGATCAGTCATCTGTAAACTGAGTTGACAATCATATTTAATAGAACCTACTTTCACATTCCGTTACATCCGGTGACATTCCCCTAGGCATTGCAGAACTCGTAAAATTGCAATTTAAATTAAAATATAATGTTGACTAATTAACCGTCGTGCCTTGTTTCATCCATTCGATAGCAACTCCGACTGTTGACGCGCCGACGGAAAAAGTCAAAGTTGTGAAAGTTTCCTCATTAATACGGTAAACCTCGTGCGTATAGTCCAGACTATCGTGTAGTGCGTTTATTTTCAGGTTCGCTTTGTGATGAAATGTGCGATTAAATAATCGGGTTAGGTAAGAAAAGTTATTCCTTTTTACTTACAGCAGTTTTGTTTAGGTGATTGGGAAATCTGTTTACTTCCAAGCCAGGAGCAAATCAGAGTAGATCCTCTGTACAAGTGACTCTTAAAGAAAGGCATAGTGTTTCCTTAAAATCGTCATTAACATGTTTTAAGGCGATATATTATAATTTCGCTTTTCTAATTACGATATTCTAAGGAACAACTTGATGAATATTTAACTTACCTCGAATTTGCCAGGCTTGCCTTTAATAGAAAAGTTGATTTTAAGAGATTTTTCGTCATTTGCATACCTAATGAAAGGAAACGAGGCTTCCAGTGCGAGAAATCCTAAAAAATTTGGTCAAACAAGTTTAGACTATATTGCGTTAAATGATAAAATAAACTAATAAATAATTCCCTCTTTTAAGTAGCATATAAGTAGTTTACCTTCTGCAGCAGATTTGAAAGCACAGTTTGGAACGAAATTGACCACACACGTGAACTTTATTCCAAGGACAACTAGTTGGTCTACATTTGGTGCTCCAATTATTGAAATTTTATTATATCCTAAATAACGATAATACATTAATTTACTCAGTTACCGTTATTGATGTTGCAAGGTTCCCAATTCGGATAACCTTCCATTTCACATGTATCATTTTCAATTGTAATTAATTTGAATACATGATTTATGACGCCGTAAATACTCTTAAGTTAAGAAAAATATAATATATTTATTAAAATTAATACGAACTGCCAACTCGTCCGCCATAATTAACAAAGGTTCTGTCTTGCTTCTTGGCGTTGCAACGATTTTTGAGCAAACTTTGGTGGCCTGGATTGATTCGACATCCCCAAGAGCAGTAGTAATTTGCAACCATGCAAGAACAAGTACAACGAGTATCATTTGTTTTGGATTGACATCAAGCAATTCCCACAACCTTAAATGTCTACATTAGGAAATTTTCATTGGATTTTTTCTCAATATCCAATGCAAGTTTTAGTGTGCCAATAACTGGCCTGAACCGAAATATGCAAAAAAACTGATGCTAACTCTTGGGTATTAGCAGATTTGGATGCGTCATTTACAAAAATTTTGTCAATAATTCAGACTTAAATCAAGTAAAATATATATGCAGCGCAAGACTCTTTTCCTTTGACATAGCTTGAGTAACGATAATTTTGCTCACACTTAATTTACTACTTTGTTTAATTAGCATTTTTGCCTAACATAAGTTATTTGTAATTATTAATTGAATTGGATTCGAAATTTAGTTACCACTGGAAATGCGTACGACCTAAGTCAGATTTTGCTCCTTAACGTTTAATGATTTTATTTCAAATTATTTGTGTCAAATCTATTCTTTCTATTAGAAAGAGAAAACATGTTTGGTGGTCAGGCTTAAGTTCTTCAAGCTGCCTATTATTAGAATAGAGGAAATTATTATAAGCAATCATTGGCTAAATAATACTAAGACGTTAAAACATTTCCCAATTGACTACATTATGTCTCAATCTTATCTGAACCAAATGTTCATTTAACCCATTGTTATTTCAGTTAATATTCAATGCAAACTTTTCATTTAAAGATCTATTATTCAGAAAATCTTATCCATGGGAATTTGCAGTAGATTCGTATACAGGATCAATGCCTTTTCTTTGATAAGGGAATATATTGTGGTGCTTCCTATAACTATGAGCATTGCATCAATGGGTGTTGATTTTATCCATCCAGTAATTAGTCGTAATGCTTGGTTGTGTGCCTTCTCTGGTGGTTTGAGCGTCACCTCTGTGGCTGTAATGAGTGGCTCACAGCAATACAACATTATTGGCTGAATGAACATCTTGTTATTGATGTTAAGAGTTGAGCGTGCACAGCCCATACGCTACCAGCAAGACGTTTCAGCACATTAAGTCTATTGAAGTTTCGTTCAGATATTTTGGTAATATGACTTCTCCATGTTAGCTTTGTTTCAAACGTCATTTCGAGATAAAGGAAATTATTGGTTTTTTCTAGGGTAGTATCCTTGTACCTTTGAAGGGGGTTTAAGCTGTGACGGGCCAGAGAAAATGTTTTGAGTGAAGTTTTCGCGGTATTTATTACCATTCCATTGTTGTCTCACCAGTTTGATAGTATTTTAAGTGCATCATTTAGAACACTTTCCGTTCTCTCCTGAGCCTTTTCCTTAAGGGCGGAATACCAAAGAACAAGATCATATGGGTGAAGTAAGCACTTGTGCCTGTGACTGACTATACCAATTCGATTATGTTATTGATGAAGTCATTGAAAAGAGTCCAGCTTGTAAAAGCGCGCAGTTGAAGGCCTGTCTGCAAAAGATTGGATTTTGATAGAGCATTTCCGTATCTGACGTTTCATAATCTTTGTCTAATGAATGCTTTAATCCAGTTTAGCATGTTATGCTAAAGAGCAATTTTTGCCAATTTCAGAATTAGCTTCTCTTTCAATATTTAGTCATATGTTGATTTGAAATGGACAAATATTGCCGTAAGAGTATTTCTTGCCTTGATATTTGGGAGAAAGTAGCTACTTGTTGGTTAGTTGATCTTTGCGGCGTAAAACCTGCTTGTTCACTCCTAAGAATATTTGTGGTCTAAAAACCAGGTCAGCCTCCTCGTAACCATTCTTTTTATAAGTTTAGCCAGCACGCTTGTGAGGGAGATAGGCCTATAGTTGTCAAAGTTGCTAGGGTCTTTACCCTTTTAATGCAAGTATTGCTATGGAAACTTTCTATTGGTTAGGTACGAGACTGGACACCCAGATTAGTTGAAAAGCGTCGGCGTGGTTTCCTTGGCATTCTAATTAGAAATTCTTGATGAATACCGTCTTCGCCAGAAGACGTTATGCACTTTAGTTGTTTTATCGCAGCATTAAGTTTGCAATGTCTGAATGGTTCAGTAAATACATTATTTGGTGTTGTTATGTCCTTCTCAATTTCACCCAACTGTCTTGCTTGTATCTTTAAATCTCTTGAAGATTTTCTTCTTACTTGTAGTTTTAAATCTCTTGAAGATTTTCTGACAAAGTATCTTTAAATCTCTTGAAGATTTTCTGACAAAAGGGTTTTTCCTTTTGCTTCTGGCAATAGAACCTTGCAAAGCAGTTAGCGATTTCGGAGTCGGTGGTAAGCAGTTTGTTTTTTAAACGTATTGATTATTTCTTGGTTTATTCCTTGTTGTTTAGGAGGTTACTCGGGAATTAGAAAGTGCGTTGGCTATCACTTTGGCAGTTGATATTTGAGATGAACTTGTTGAAGGACGTTCGTTTAGCTGGTAAGATGGCTTGACTTGGCACAGCTGATTGTCGTCTACAGACTTGATCCTTTTTCGTCCTTTCAGTCTGATCAACAGTGTTGCGAAGGGCGTCCCACTTTCTTTTCAGTTCCTCGAGGTGTTCAGACCAAAACACTTGATAGTGATTAGTCTTTCCACATGGAATGGATTTCTTAGCATATCTAATCAGAATATTCGTGATATGATTGCAAAGTTTGTCAGCATGTTGTTTGAAGTTGGGGGGACTTGTGTAAAGTTTATTCTTCAAAGGAGTTGTGAATATAGACCAGGCAGACTTGTTGAAGTTCCATGATAGCTTTTTTTCACTTTCGTTGTCATGCTTGTGCTACCGATGGTAATACAAGCTATGACTGGTATGTGACCAGAACCATGATCGACAATTATTTTGCGTCGTGCATGCTCGATAATGTCGCTTGATGTCAGGAGCAAGTTGTTCTGGTTCCATTGAAGTGCAAATATTTAGCAGGATCCACATTGCTGTAAATAGATTTCAGAGGGTTGCTGCTTAACACGTCTTCGATTTCCTTTCCAGATATTGTTGCAGTCTAATAGCCTCATCTGGTAGAATGGGCATTGATGTCCTCTAATACTACAGTTTTGAGTGAAATGTTTATAAAATCAATGTTGAGAATATTCTGGGATAGATTATAGGGGTTTTGACATTTCCAAATATCTAATCTGATTATTTCGCATATGTGTTACGTCGAGCATACACTCTTGATTAGATCGTAATATGATTTGAGGACTTCTTTTACTCCAGTCAGAATTCCACTAGCTACTTGCCGGTATTTAGGTAGAAGGTACAATGTGTAACCTGGGAATCGGTAGTATTTCAGTAAGTCTACCGAAAGGTTTGCTTCCGTTATTGTGAAAAAGTCCATATCTTCGGTCTGTAGGAGTTTCTGGACTTGGATCATTTTTGTCCTGTGACATCCCTCCAGCATTCCACTGGAGGATTTGCCGACGTTGTAATTCGCCATGACGAGGGCGATTTCTCTTCTACCATTGTTTCAAGCTAATCATAAATAATAGAAGTCGTAGAAAGAGGGTGCAGCACGAGGTGCCAAGTCTATTACGCACCCTGAGCTTAAAATATACGCCTTAATTTAAGAATTTGTCACCTTTCCATTTCCCATTGATGTTATTTATTGAATTAATTTAATATGAAATCATTACTTTCCTCTAATTCTAAATTTAATAAATGAAGCTACGAAGGCAGCACATTTGAGTGTGAGAGGGATAGAATGAAAAATAAATATATGTAAGTAGATAATTTAGTTAGTATGGAAAATTAGCAGTTTGCTTGAAAAGTGTTTTGCTTTAACTTAACTAGGACGTAAGGCTATGGTAAGGAATATGGGGCCGATGAATATGCAAAAGATGCTTATATAATCTGTAAAATTGAAATACTAGCACAGCTAAAGTCACTGTTAACAACGTTTACCAAAAAGTCTATAGAAAACCGTTATCTTCAACTGTAATCATTGCTTTATAACAATAGCGCGCCAGATTTGTCCCCTCAAATTTAAATACTCGGTGTGAATATGGACGCGCAGCAATCTCTGTCTCATAAATCAAATTAAGGTAGGTAGATTGGCCATTAAAGCGAATTAAACGTCAAATATTTAGCAATCCTACTTTGAACTTAAAATATTTAGGTGGCAACTAAGTCATTGCCGATTTCAAATAAGAAGGCAAAGGTTAGCAACTAAGTCATTGGCGATTTCAAATAAGAAGGCAAATTTTAATTTTTGTTTAAAAATATAACTTTATTCAATTAAATATTTTTTTTGTTTAAAAATATAACTTTATTCAATTAGATATTGGCCATCTTGTCGATCGACCTTTTCCCATCGTTCTGGCAGAGTAAAACTTCCCCGTTCGACCTTTTTCCGTCGTTCTAACAGAGTAAAAATTCACCGTTCGTAAAATGTCTGGTCTTTGCTATTAAAAAACTGAATTAGGTGTGATCCGACATCATCCGCGTTGTTACAAATTTTACCATTTAAAGAGTTTTGCATGGAACAAAGCAAATGATAATCCGAAGGCGCAAGGTGAGGGCTATATGGTGGGTGTGACAAAACATCCCAACCCAGTTCCAATAATTTTTGCCGAGTAACCAAAGATGTGTGGGGCCTTGCGTTATCATGATGAAAACAACACCCTTCTGCCGATTTGATAATGCCGGCCGCTTATCTTCAATTGCATCCTTCACTTTTTCGAGTTCTTCAACATACACATTTGAATTTATCGTTTGGTTCTGCGGCATGAGTTCAAAATACAAAATTCCTTTGTGATCCCACCCACCAGACTGACAGCATAATCTTTTTTGGGGGTGAATCTCTGCTTTTGATACTGTTTGGGCTGGTTGATCTTGCTTCACCCATGATCTCTTGCGAGTAACGACATTGTTATAAACTATCCACTTTTCGTCGCCAGTAACGAGGTTCTTCAGAAATGGATCATTCTCATTGCGTTTCAGTGGCGGCGAATCACAGATGCTAATCCGTTGCGTCAAAGAAATCTCCTTTAACTGGTGAGGGATCCATAAATCAAGTTTCTTGACATAACCAAGGGTTTTTAATTTTTTTCAATGCTTCTATGCGACACATTAAGCTTCTCTGCAATATCTCGTGTTGTGCTGTGACGATTTGAATCGATAATGACCTTGATATGGGTTTCATCCACTTCGACTGGGCGGCCAGATCGTTGTGAATTTTTCAGTGAAAAATCACCGGAACGAAATCTTTCAAACCAATTTCGACACTGCCTTTCTTCTAAGGCTTCATCTCCATATACGGCACATAACTTTTTTTGTGCTTGCGATGCGTTCTTGCCTTTTCGGAAGTAATACAATAAAATGTGTCGGAAGTGCACGTCCTGTTCTTTCATCTTTAAATTGGGATAAAAACAAAACTAAAGAACTAAACAAAAAATTTTTTACTAATTAACCTTGAAGCCCATACAGTAAGAAGAAAATATAGGTTAGATGCTCTGGCCACTTTAACAAAACAAAAAAAAGTATAGAGTGAATCTGTCAACTAAAACGACAATGACTTAGTTGCCAACTTAATAGAATTTCTTTGTCAGAGGTACCACGAAAATTAACAAATGAAAATCCATAACAGCCTACCCATTAATATCAGTAGTAACAAAAATGAAAGCCAAGTTTGCTAAAAATGCGTGGCTTGAAGTTATTGACATCCTTAGCTTATCTTCTTGAATATGCTATGGAAATGGATGATTTTCAATACATGCAAAACTCGAAGGCACCTTCAGCGGAATGTAATCTTTTAAATTATTGTCAAGTGGAGTTCTAATGAGAGTTTAAATAAGTTAATGAGGACAAAACATTCTTGATTTACAAAAACGTATCTTCGGCAGTAGTAAGAAGCATTAGCTTAAACGGGAACCTTGATTAAAGATAGGAGAAATTTTGATGTGAAGCAAAATTATAGAAAGCATGGAATTTCAGCAAATTATGACTTAATATGCAACTAAAACACTAGTTAATAATTCTTAGATAATGTTAAATACATATAGCAAAGCAATCTGTTGGCCTGTCAACTGCAATACATGATAATTTGTTCGTTCGTGCAGAATAGGTCCAAGCGCGCATTTTTCAGATAATATTATTTCAATATACGCTGAATAAAGTGTATTGTAAATTTTCTTAATCGATAAATCGATGGTTTCATGATATGGTGCATTTATTTTGCCAGTGGTTTCAAAAATATGACAGATTCTAAACGGATTATTTCGTTATTCAATTGACAAACGTACCTCATTAGTTTTCCCGCAAGCGCAATTACTTTTATCTCCCCTTAAGCCAAAAAAACATTGCACCACACGATTGGCGATAGATTAACAAATTGATAATTAATGGTATGGGGTTATTTAATTTTTCATGTAAGACCTTAGCACTCATTAGCGAATCGGCATATGAGATAATCAAGGTGAATAACGCATATCAAATGTTTTATTAGTATTATTTATTACATCTTCATGGTACTATGAGTTTGAAATTTATTCAATTTTCACTTTTAGTTATTATTCGACCTTTTAACTGCTTCCAATTGGCATTATTATTTTCCAATAAGTGGTAAAATTTGCCTAAACCGATAGTTTTTCTCTATTCAATTACTCAAAATGCACAAATAGTGTGGCTTTTTCCTTTATCAGTATTGCATTAAATTTTATTCTTCCTATTTAATAAGTACCTCAGGCATATCTACAACATATTTAAAATAGGAGCATTTTTGCAAATATAAAACCTATTTCCGTAAATATGACAATTCCCATTTTCAATATTTTTGTTAAATGCAGAAACGAGTCCATTATTTTGTCACCATCTATATTGTTGAGGAATAGCCGCGCTAGAATGCCATCCGTTTACAATCATGCTGTAAATTAATGCAAGTGTGAGAGTTGCTAACACTAATAAAATAAAATTAGGCCTTATAATATGTATAAATATATTGTTGCATATAATGTGAAAAAAATATCGTATAGACATAAATTCGTATGTCTGGAATGTAACGCAATTGATAATCCATATTTACTACTACCAGCATGGTAATGTGGATGCGTGCCAAAATCGTTTCAAATAGACAAAGCGAAATAGTTTAATTTAAGTATAATTATCATCGGATTTCCAGTGACCTGAGATTGTAATCTTTTGCTCTATTTAAAGTATAAGTCAATAGAGGCTGCCTCTGTAGTCTTCTGAATGAACTAATCGACACGTCGAGAAGTGTTTCAGATTACACTATCATTAATTTTACTAAACAAATTAATTTTATGCATTGTGAAAGCGAATCGATACTTATCTTCTTCATACAAAGAGTTAAAATAATTAAGCAAAATTTATTTAGTTGGTAGTAGACATTTTAAAATTAAGCCTATTATAAATATATCTAATATATATATATATATATATATATATATATATATATATATATATATATATATATGCATCCATATTTGTCAATTTGTTTCGCTAATATAAGTTTACTTAATTTTGGTTTAATATCATTAAAGCACCAAGATTAACCTAATTGACAGACGATGATTGACAGATATATTTTCGCCACAAAACCTTCATTACTGAATTATGAGTGACAAAAGCAGTATGTCTACCAAGATTATTTCAAATTTAAATTAAATTCAAATACAAATTTATAAAAAGCAATCCATTCAGCTTGTCTCTTTCGCTTAATGAGATTTTCAAAAAAATATATATCATCTACTTATTTTTTTTCTTTCAAAGATAATTTTATTAAGAAAACAAATGTGCTTGGTTTCAATTTTGGAAAACAACATGGGGCACATCGTCAGTGACGTTTGTTGAAGTGACCTAACAGGAAGTCCAATGCAAACGTATTTCTTTCAAATGTCCGTCTTTATATTTTAGACCTATTTAAGACCAATGGATAGATTCAACTAGATGTTTAAAGCACAGAATCAAACCTTTATGCATTTTTTACAATTTCAAACCGACAGGAGTCACTGACGCTCAGTTTTCACGACGAGTTATTAATTTTAACTAATTTGTTGGCAAATGAAAGTTTTTATCCTTGTTTGTCAAAGAACCATTGTACTTTATATTCGATTATGGAATATATTTACAGAAATGGTATTTAATAGAAGAATAAAAATTATATATCTGATCCAAGTTAAATTACGGGCATCATAATGAAAAATGAAAAGGCAGCCGATTGTGGGAAAGCATATCCACCAGGTTGCAAAATAATTAAATATTTAAATTTGCCTTCAAGCGAATGCTATGGAGGATATTTTTTAAAGCATTTTTTTGAAATATTTCAAGAAATATGTATTTTGAATTTACAATCAATGGAAAAGATAATTTTCATAAATTGAATGGAAGTTTTCGTTCACTCATATTAGTGCTATGCAGTCTCCCCAACACATCTTTGTGGTTTGTTACGAGGAAAGGGATATCCAGATTTAGATCTGCCCAATAGCTAGCTTTTTTACAAATATGTGCCACTTGAGATTGGAGGGCGGTCGTCCTGTCTCAAAGTTATTTGGGAAAACGCAAGTTAGTGAGACATACGTGTTGACAGTATTGAAGGTTATGTCGCAGAGTACAGCATCTTACGATTATAGCTCAAAATGGGTAGGGTAAGCATGAAACAAATATATGGCAATGAAATGTTCGATTCAAGAAGGTCTGAGAAAATCCGCTTTATCATGTTGAATCTTATCGAGTTCTTACTACTGCTATTTTTCTTAACACAGATTTAATTCAAACTAATTTTTTGTCAACTAAAATGAACTATTTTAAAGCTTTTTTCATTTAGTTTACCTTTCAGAGTTCGCGGAATTGAAGAAAAGTTGCGGATTGTTGCGAATATTAGTCTGAATCTTTCTGAATAGTTCATGTGGAGTTGTTACCTGGTATAAACGAAGCTCTCTATTGTCATAAGATATCTAAACTAAATCAAGGAAAGCAAACTAATAACGAAGAGAAAGCTTATTTTGGTTTTGTAGTCTGTGGCATGAGCACATAATTTTTGAACCTGGTATAGAGCGTAATCATTCAATATTGTTTTGTGTACGGCGAAATTGCAAAGGCCATTGAAATTAGACGAGCGCTTAAGAACTATTTTACTTGTTTCATAACGATTGCGACTGAATTATTAATGGTAACATTGTCTTCAGAGCTTTCACGGTATTTATTCAGATATGTGATGAAATTGATATATCTTGAAATTGACTTTACAGCTGTTTTGTCATTCCCTTAGGTTAAACATACAATAACCTTTAAAAAGCTCAAATCAAATTAAGAAGAGCTGAAAGATCGACACATCTTTGACAAGAGGCGGGGGAAATGTGCCTATTATTAAAATGTATATTACCAAACAAAAACTACTGTTTGAATTTAATCTATGCTTGCAAATTGAACGGAGTTATCGTCGGATAACTAGGATTTTTTATGTTTGTCTCGTAGCGGTCTGAAAGATGCCTCAACGTGAAACAAATAATAAAAATAAATAGGAGGCGAGGAATGTAATCTCTTTCATAATTTGCTGATATTTCCAGCAGCATGTATGGCGAGCAAGAGTAGTTTTATTGTTTTTGGACACTTTCAAATATTTTTTATCTCGCAATATATAGAATAAGTCTGTTTCCACAGTATTCGCTCAGAAATAAATCGGCTTTGATGACTCTCTGTTACTAGCAATGAAATGATGTTTTAAAATAATATGTCGCTCTTTTAAGCAAAACAAAACGTTGTTGATTTTGTTAATGTTTAAATACCGCCAATCAGTTCAAATTGTATGTAAAGTGGGTGACTGAGGACGCAATTTAATTCAGCAAAATTGAAATATTGTTGTTGTAAGGCACCTTTTATATATTGGCTAATAGATTTTTCAAATGATATGCAAATAGCCTTAAAAGTCAACTCAGATTCCTGAAAGCTATGAAAATTGTATTCATTTTTCGATTTTCTATTGATTATCGATTTTCGTCTCGTGATCTCTTTCATTTTAGAATTCCTATTTTCTTATATATATATATAAATATTAAAACTTGTAAAAAATGTATTGTTCTCGGGAAGATAGGAGTTCAAAACTGATAAGATGTAACACGCTTTGTCAATTAGTGTCTTTGCATATAAATCATCATTTCAATTTTCAATTGAAAAAATATACTTAAAATGCCCTCTTAACTAGCTTTTCGAATATTGCCGCTTTCGTACTATTTGCAATATTTTGTTATTCCTAATGCTACTCTAACGCAAACTATACATGAGACTGATCGACCGCAATCTATCTCCAATTTAATAAAATACTCCATCAAATTTGTTGAATTAAGAAGCTACACAAACCCATTTCATTATTCACTATTAAGACAATGTTTTTTACTTCAAATAATCTCAGTAATATATCAGTGTAGATACTTACGTGGTTTTTTCCAATTTTTTAATAATTCTTTCATAATGTGACTTAATTTTTGTATAACTCAAATCAGACCGAACCGAAAGTAAAGCGGTCGGCAAATAACAACACGTAAGGATGGCCAATAGATATATTTTTGACAATTGGCTTATTTAAAGTGACTGATCAATTACATCATAGATTTTAAAGTTGGTTTCCAGCAAAAAGGACTCTTTAATTTAGATGAGAGGATAATTCGCAAACAAACTTTATTGAATACTATTTGTAATAGCAATAAACAACGACTTATCGGAATTTCTTTAGTATTGACATAATTAATTCATAAAAAGATCGCAGATTTCATTTGAAAGCAATTACTTATTATGTCGAGAAACATATTGCCTTACATATTAATTTAATTTTCGAGCTTTGGCTTAAAATTTCAAGATCAAAATAAATGGGATTGCATGCTGGAGTAGTATAAAAATAATTCTGTTCTCAAATGGTTTTAGTGCTGTATTTTCTAAAACAAATTGCATGTATCAGTGTTTAAAACCTTCTATATAACTGTAAATATAGTCATCTTTTGGCACAAGTTTTGGCTTACAGTACAATAACGAATTCATGCACTGAACATACATCCATATCAAGGTTAATAACGAGTATCCCAAATAGCACTTATTGTTGATTTTAAAAAAGTTTTAGATTTAAAGGAAGAAGTTTTGACTTATAATATTTGTTGCCTAGAAATCTTCAAAATTTCAGAAAAAAATTGAGTTAATGTAATAACAAAACGTTTTATTTTAATTTTTGGAATAGCATAGGATTAAGCAAATGTTTGCAATGTCCCTCAGTAAAAATTAAATAAATGGCATAAACTATCACTGATAGTAGACTGTCATTCATTTGTTTATGATAGGTTTTGCATC
>UZAE01001382.1:0-13598 GCA_900617975.1 Rodentolepis nana
ATTGATATAAATGGAATAGTCAATGTGAGATCGCATAGAAACAAACAAAGGCCAAACATTGCTAACAGTAAATTTTACTCCTTTCATTAAGATTTGTTGGAAGCATTATTATACTAAACACCTTTTATTAATCGTACTTTATGGCAGGATTTAATCACAAATTTGGACAAAACTTTACGTGAACCAATAAGCGTTCCTTTCTCGGCACTGGGTGGGGGGTGTGTGTGTGGATATTCGGCAGTTGACTTCTGACTCCAAACCCCACTGTATGTCATATTCGACCCCTTCCACAGTACTCATTTTACCTTTTCTCTCTGCCTTTCTGTCTGTCTGACCCTTTTACACCTGCAAATAATTATTCTGTTTCCTCCCTCTCGACATTTTGCCACTTTGATATTCCTTCACTACTCTGTGAAGCCCGAAACCAACTAAAGGGCTTATGATAAATATCAAAACGCCCTCAATTTGAGAAAAAAATCTTTTGACACTGGAAAAGAGCTTTACCTTGCATTAAGTTGACAATTCTCGGTGTTGTCTAATGACATTTCTACGTAACGCATTTACTTCGGTGACTAAAGTCCGCATTCCAAATGCATTATCATTTATACCCCGGATCCAGTGTGCAACAAAAGCAAATCCGACATTTCAACTGACTTTTGCAGTTAAGAATCCCTTTTACTCATCATCTTACCTTTCTCTTTGCATTAAAATGAAAGGAAATAATTCTTACGCGTTTTCAACATCCCAAGAACATAATGGTATATGCCAATGATAAAACCAAAATAAGGGAAATCTGAGAAACAAAAATTCTGATAAAAAACCCAGATTTTGAGAAATATTCTGGATTATGCGTTTTTAAAATACTGAATGAAACAAAGCTTACATTGTTCACATGTAACGTCAAGGTCTTTTCTTACGAAGTTTGGTTTACAAGTGGCAATACCATAAAATACCACATTAAAATATGCCTTAAATACGTGGACAATAAAAGTGCTGTTTTAATTCATTAAAATAACCTTTTGTTAGATTTGCCACAACTTCTGTACCATACAGTCAGTTTAAAAAGTGAACTCAAAGTTTATGTAACAATAATAGACATAATAGTAGAAATATGAGTTGACATTGCCACATGCCTTTCTAATGCGCTGTCTTGCGGGAATGACAGTTACAGCTAGTTGTCACTCAGTGTTGGTAGGTTAGCAACATATCTTCCACGGTGTAATATATTTATTGTAAATTATCCAATTATAATATTCTGTCTTTTGGAAGCAGAACAGTTAATCAAGGGCATCTAAGTGGCCCTTTATTTTTGCTCACGACAATCAAACTTGCTTTTAACTCCAAGCTTACCATAAAATGGCTTCTTTAAGATTAATATAAAGGCTGCGCGCAGCAGAAACAAGTTGATTTGTAAAAGGTTTGACCAACAGAATCTTAGCGCAAATTCTACTGAGAAAGATCATAAGGACCACCATATCTCTGAACTGTAATGGCAATTCTCCCCAGTTGTAATGTATCTATTGCATGCTCTGTTCAACCAGTTGATAACATGAGCCGTGGAAGGCTGAAATAATGGGAATTAATTGAGGCGTATGAGTTTAAGAAGTGACACTCGTTTCATATGTAGCAAGAGATTTGTTCCAGAAATGTTTTGAAAGCCATATGAGTATAATGGGTTTAATTATATCATGAGCTATGCTTAAGAAACAGAGGAATCATTTTTGTTAAATATTTTAAATCAAAGTTGAATAAAAAAAATTTTAAGTCAGTAAAACTCAAATGAACGCATATTTAGCTCATGTGCATATCAAATAATTCCAAGCTACTTTGATAAATTCTGATTCAGCATTATTTATTATATTTTTTGAAATAATCAAGCAGTAGAAAATTTGTAAAACGAACTAATAAAATCAATTTTTTGTCCTTAAAAATGGCGACCAATTTTTTCCCATTTTCTGCAGGTTTAAAAGAAGCAAAACGATTCCCATTGTGATAATGAATTAAAAATTTGTTTTTTAAACTTCTTCCTGTCAAATATGAAAATGAAGCTTCCTAATAGTCTTGAGAAGCTAGCCAATTAGTTGAAAAAGCAATTGAAAAAGAACAATGCTTGCAAATTCTATTTCCAAGCAAATTTAACCGCACGTGGATTATATAAAATATTTACCTCCACTTGGCAGGAGATTTATTGGTTTTAATTTTTTTCTTAATGAAATAATTTAATAAGATGCAGAAAGACTGTAAATTTTTTAGTAAAATAAATTACAAGAAGCCTGTAAAATTGATCTAATTTTAAATCGTTCAAATTTAGTTTTGTTGAACGACGGAAATTGTAAATTTTCCTTTTGAGCGTAAACCGGTTTCGAGAAATAACTTTATTTCCACGGCCTGTATTATAGTAAAAACACATTATTTGCATTATGAATTGAAATGGTTATGAGAAATGCAAGTCTTTAAAAAAATATTATTGTCTTCTTCTATATTAAAGTGATATTCATTCATTATTCCTTAAAAATTACTAAATAGATAGATACGCATTCAAGTAGCCCTACACTTATATCCAGTTAAAATAAGGATTAATTGAACAGTAATTAAAAATATTGTAAATGTTAAAAAGAAAACTTTGTCAGATTTAAAAATAAATACGTCAATCAAATCATTTCAAGTATATTTAAAATTTATTAAACAGAAATTAGAAGCAAATTCAAGCTCATACATGAGATATGCTAACCAATATCAAAATTATAATTTTTTAATTTAAAATCGCAAAAATAATAGCAATCAAAATTTTTTGAAAATATATTAAAACTGCTTAATATTTAAAATTCCGCTAATTACTTAGAATCAGATTAAATGTAAATGTACTTTCAAAATTTTATCCAGTTTTTTTCAAACTATGCTACCGTTTAGGCGTTCACCAAATAATTTATTAAATAAAATTCATGCACAGATAATAATGCCTTTAGCCTTGTTCACCATTTATGTAATAAAATTTATTCAAATATGAAATCCAGTTTACTTTTGTACTTTTCCATCATTCAAAAGAGGAGAACATCTTAAAAATGCAGACAAACAAATTTGCCGACTGAAGTCTTAAAATCTCCTCCACTTCACTCCTTGAAATGCAAGTATTTATTTCGAGAGAAAAATTGAATTGACTTGCTTGATTTCAAAGCACTTCAGGATTTACAAAAGACACAAAATAGGTTCGTTTGTTATTTGGTTGAATGGATCGGGAAAACTAGGAAATGCAGAGGAATTATCATCCACAGGATTGTCGGAATGGATGTAGAGACGGGGCTTTGTAACTATTATTAAAATTTTACATTATGTAGCAGAAACCATCAACTTTTCAACACTCGAGTTCTGTTCGCCGCATTCCGCAATAGAATCCTGGTGTTGCAGGTTACGACGCCTTGTAGGCAATGCGGACGTAGATGATCTTCGCAGAATTCGAGAAATATAAGAAAGAATGCACGAACGTCTACCTCCTTGATTCTTCCCTTCAGGACTCATTTCTTCAGTATTTGTGTAGGGAGAATTTGAAGCTGCTGACGATAAAGCCCTTCTGCGGAAACGACGTCTAGCTGCCTGAATTATCTGCTCTTTCGTATGTGATCCACGGGAGCTTGACTTAGTTGAATGTGTATTCTGTCGAGGATATTCATTTACGAGAGAATAACATCTTTGTTCTCTTTGCATTCTTTGCATCATCTTTTCCAGATGATTTTCGATGGCCTGACCGAGGGCGCTAGGATCTTGATCGGCCCCGTATATTTCCCAAGTTTGACCTTGTTCATCATAGCTAACCTCTCTGGGTCGGATTGATTTACTACTAGACGCTCCTCCCTCTGTGGAGCTTGTATTCGATCGGTTTTTACTCGCTTCTGGGTCATTGAACTTTCCTACGTATTTCAAATGAGGAGCTGATATGGACAGTCTTCTTTCACTAATGATTCTATGTTTTGCTGATCCACTATCAGGATAATTAATAGCCAAGGGGACTGACTCCTTAAGTTTCGATGTTGAACAGCTCTGAGCTGACTTATTGAGTACATCATAGAGCTGAAAAACTTCTAGACGCCTACGAGTGTCTTCAAGATCAAGACTCAATTTTGCCCGACGATGCCGATTTGAAACCTTCCTTTGAGGGGTCAAATTGGATGGACTGTAGGTGGAAAAATAAATATCACCCATAGCTGAACGTGGAATTCCATGAGAGATATCATTGGTGACATTGAATGTTTCAATCATGTGCCGGTGAATTTGCCTGCCAAATGAGCGCAATTTCGACTTGACAATAGTTGAGACATTGCCACTTGAGGAAGTTTTATTTAACTTTTCGACAAATTCTACATCATCACCGTTTGAAATGTTTCTTCTAACTTGAAGACACAATTTTAATCGATCAATCTCGGCTTGATTCAATGGAACTCCAGAATATATTGATATTGATCGCCGTTTGTGGAGAATTTTAGAGGCTGGGATAGGAGAAGATCCTATAGACTTGATAGCAGGATCCATTACGGTATAAGAAGGACAAGTGATTTGTAAATTATTCTTGTCTCTATCTTATCTTCAAGCAAGGAGTCTTACAAATGGGGGATTTTTTGTTGTGGGCAATACACGAAGGAAAACGCGACTGGCTGGCTGGCCAATAGGTTTAGTCTGATTTTCTGCTCCACTCTCATTGGTCAAAAGGCACTTCATATCTAATGTATGAATTGCTGCCTGTGCTTTAAAGGCCTTTCCGGTTAGAGATAAATCTCCAAAGTGCTATTTACTCTAATTTATTAGGCATCAGCAATCTCTGAATTTAAAATATATTCTGTTTATTTAGTCCTAAAATGCTTTTAAGCAAGTGGTTTGAGCTTAGAAAATTTTTAAATCAGTATTTGGCCAATAGAGAATGCTTTTATTCTACTGCATGTGGAAATAAGGAGTTGATATATTTCTGTTTACAATTTTATTCCAAATACGCAAAATTGCTAAAATATTTCATTAAAATTTACACGAAGGCATAAAAAAGGTGAAATGTTACACAGAGCTTTTCTTTTGATTGTTCTACCGCTATATTTAATGATTTTATTTTAACTTTCCCTAGAGGGGTTAATATTCTCGACTCCTAGAAGTTCTATTCAGTTGTCTTTGGTCATTTTATAGCAATATATTTCCAAAATATCCGAAGTAGTTGTGAATGGATGTTATATCTTTTGTTTAGCACTCTATAGCACTTGTTTAATCTTCACGAGAAGATGCTATCCGATGCATGGTGGAACTGCTGGCAAATTTGACAGTGTTATGATATCTTGTTTAGGGTAGTCTTAAGAAGCTTATTAAAATGTCCTTGAACTTATTCTATTGAATCTGTATTTATTCTTTATGAAATTCCTGTGCTCAGAGGCGTGTTTAGAATCTTCCAGTAACACTGCATTCCTCTTTAGCTGCCAATTTGGAGCCTCCATCTCTTCCTTCTAAAAAGCACTCCCTTTCGGGTCAGTTTTTTCACATGTAATAGCTATTTCAGTAACTCTTTTATCTTTCCGGTACATTTTTTCACATTCTTTCCAAGTGTTTTCATACCGCTTTCTTGAGAGATCTATCTGTAGATTTTCATTCTGTTTCATATCAATTTTCATGCCACCTTTTTGTTCTATCACCTGGCTGATTGTTGTTGTAGCCTTTTGAAGTTTAAATTCACGTCTCTTTAATGCCAATCCTTGCCCTTGACCTTAATAATATTAATATCAACGCATGATGTTCATCTCACGGAAATTGAGCATCAATTACAATAGAAATACTAGATGTTATTCGATTAGGTATGTAGAAATTACTTCGTACACCAAGAAGATTGTAACTTCAATAGCATATTCGGGGTTACCTTATCAGCCTTTTAAGCGTTCATAGCAAAAGTGGCTTAAAATTGTCCCCCATGATCTAACTTCCCCTCTCTATCTCTACTCTACCACTTATTTCTGTTTGATAAAGCACAAATTATCAATATTTTACATGAAGGATTTAAACTTCTGCCATAAATTTTAATGCGTGCTGATAAATCTCATTTTGTCTGAATTCACAAATGCACAATCACTCCCTCAGCATGTATTTTTATGGTAGCGCGAATAGAGTACGATTGAAATGTGGATATTATGAGTTATAAAGTAGATTAGAATATGATCTTTTCAAAAATTAAAGATAAAATTTTTAACATCAAATATTTTGAAATAGGAGTGTCTGCCTTTTGGCGCCAATTTTTGCTTCCTTAAATTCAACCAAATTTTGTTTGAATTGCAACAGAACAGGGAGAAGCAGATTGGAAGTTAACTAATTAGCAGAAAGCAATTACGAGTGGAAAAGAAGGAGAAGAAGAAGAAGACCAGGATTGGTGAAGTGTCTGAATGAGGGGGTGGTGGTGGTGGTTGTTTTGGCAGTGCAAAATCCACTACGATAGTGTCCTATTTGTTAGAATGAACAGCCATTTTAATCTTGAAACACTGACTCACCTAGGAAAATGTGTTAATTGGAGCTTTGAAGGCGAATCAACCACTTGAAGAAATCGGATAATTTGGGAAGGGAGCTTGAGGTTACGTCGGTGAATTAAATGCCAGGCCTTTGTGTAATGGGCTTGTTTTAGCCTATTCACGAGGAGCAAGTAGATGGCCAGCCATGTCAACAGAAAAAATTCTTATTTCATAGGAAAGAAAAAATTTATAAAAATTCTACAATCAGCCGCTTTTATAGTATGAATTTTGTAGTTCAACTAAAATGTTATTGTTTCATTTCAAAAATTTGTTCCCAATTTTTAACTTTAACTGTCTTTGGCGGAAAGGAAATTTACAGCAGCGCCTCATATAATTGCATATTACTATTTCTATTAATGAACCTTATAAATTAATTAACGCCTTATGGAATATAATGCGGTTAATTCAAATCTTTGCTTTAGGCAAATACGAGTACAGTGACAAAGTTTTTTAAAGTTTTAT
Source organism: Rodentolepis nana (assembly GCA_900617975.1). Lineage (NCBI taxonomy): Eukaryota > Metazoa > Platyhelminthes > Cestoda > Cyclophyllidea > Hymenolepididae > Rodentolepis > Rodentolepis nana. The sequence goes on from UZAE01001382.1 coordinate 6,984, forward strand.
CAACTTATCCCAGGTTATGCTTGAAATGTTCCCACACCGACTAGAATATGGGACCAAATCATCCAATTACAACTAGAAAATGAAAAATGTCTCCTGCTTTTTAAGACTCACCAATTTTTTGTGGCGAATGTGACTTCCTCATTGATGGCTCATTTTTATCCCTCTTTCATTTCACCATTTATGGCATTCTCCCGGTATTACCCAAATTCGGGTGCATTTGCGTGACTGAAACTCTGCATTTCCCTACCGTGCCATGGGGCATTAACAATTATACTAATAATAATTAATAGCCTCATAGAGAGTAAATTGCTTCAGAGAATTCGTGAATCAAAGCTTATGCACAATTTTGCATTTACTTCTAATATACGATAAAATGGATATACTCTTTTTTTAAAATTCTGATCGATATCAATGAATGGGCCATTTATTGGTTTCAAGAGGTTTATGTCTTCAAAACTTTAAATGTGTGAATTATTTATTTTGATTACAAGTTAAGTCATTCCTTATGTAGTCAGTTTTGTTGTATTAGAGCTGTGAGCAAAGGAACTCAATGGAACTAAAACCAAAATATAATTATCTTAAGTTTACAATTTGCATAAGAAATCTCAAAAATGAATTTACATTGAAACTAATTGTAAATGCGGCGTTCAAATAGAATTTTATTATTTCAAAAGCGTAAAAATATTTTACAAGTGCAATCGTGTTGTTTTTCACAGCTTGTTCTCAAACTGTTGATGTTCGTGGTCTTCCGGCAAGCTGTTTACGAACGTTCCCAATTGTTCCATCAGCTTCTAACTTATCTCTAGTTCGAAAGAGAAGTTGGATGTTTTAATTGAAATTCCCTCCTAAATCTTTTTTGGACTTCTACTGCACTCTCACACTTTCTGTGATATTTTTAAACAAATTTTCTTTCTCCAAAGCTAAATCTGGCTGTCGTTCTTGTATTCATGGTAAGAATCTACAAAATCTCCAACAGTTAAGTTAGCGACAATTTAAAATTATTTGAAATGTGATAAAACGTAATGAAAAAACAATAAAATTATGCTTGTAAATATTTGTATACCTTTGAAATAATAAAATAATAATTTAGTAATTTATCTATATCAAATGGCAGGCGTTTTGATGACCATCATTAGCCCTTTAGTTGACTTCAGGCTTCACAGAGGGGAAGGAACTTCAAAGTGATAAAAATTCGAGAAGGGGGAACATAAGAGTGATTTACAGATATAGAAGAGATAGACATACACAAAGACAGAGAAAAGGTGAAATTAATACTGTGGAAGTTGTGGAATATGACATACAGTCGGGTCATGGTAGTGTGAAGTCAGAAGTCAACTCCCGGTTAAAAGACCTTTTTGTCGTATAAGTATACGTTGCCCAGGGTGCACCACGTGGAGGTAAGTCTATCGCACATCCCATGAAATGATAAAAAACCCTATGATTTCGGTTTTTTTAAGTGCATAAACAATTTTTGAGACACCCCGCACATACATTGTCCTGGTTAAACTAAATGCATCTAAAAATACGGGCAAAACTTTTGGCTAATTGTTTTTAAATTTTGTATCTCGTTTTTTTTCCAGTATTGATTGAACTTAAACAAAATGGCCTAATGCGGTTCAGTTGGTAATAAACACTGCAGGGTAAAGCGTTAGTCTCAGTCACGGGAACAAATAGTGGAATTTCATTTTTGGAACGCGAACTGTCCAGTTAGTAGAAATTGTACAGGCCATGTCCATAAATCAAATGAAATAGAACTCCTAAATGACTTGGCATTGCTTCCCGTGTTTCTGCATTCCTCCACTCTCCCCCCCCCCACCACCACCACCACCTCTCAACTCTCCCCACCCCACTCTCAAAATTTATCATTTGTTGGACTTTCTGTCACTCCTCCTCAGTTGTTTTCATAAAGTGCTTCCTATTTCTAGTAGAAATAGTAGCAATAATAGCGCGAAATAAATAGACAGACGAATTATTATTTATTGATTATGCTTTGTGAATGTGAAGTCAGCTTTCTTCTAGCCACACTATTGTGCTTTTTAGTCAATGTCGAGGAATACCAATGCCATAGCTCCTATTCTGAACATTAGTCGTTGCAGAGTGCAATACTAAATTCCCCCACCCCTCTCTCGAACACGTATTTTACTCATTTTTAACCAAGGTGTATCGGCGTGGTTGGCCATCTACTTCACTCAATAGCCATTAGTGAATGTCGATAGTGTGACTTTTGACATGGCAGCCAATTATTTTGGCCACTGCGTTAATGGTACAGTTTCTAAATTGAGATATCAGTTTAATAGAGGCCGTTGATATTCCATTCTTTAATTCATTAATGCCATTTTTTAACAACTTCTAGATAATGTAGAAAAGGTTGTGTGGGCAACAAATGGTTTTAAAGTATACCGAAGCCTACTGAAATTATCAAATTTTTAAATAAATTAAAACAGTTTTCCGGATAATATTACGCTCTTAATCGAGGTTTAGATAAGAAAGATCATTTATTAGTTAGCATCTGGCAGATTTGTTTGTCTAAATGTTTCCTTCTTTATCAGTAGCTTCAAAGGCTCTCCCCTTGATATCGAAAATTATCTATTGCGTTCTTTTAACTGGTATGAAAGTAATGGAAACAGAAACAATTCTATTTAAAAGTACGTACTTTTAAGTGCATTTTTCCTTGCATTTGCGTTTTTTAAATAACTTAAAAGATCTTTAGAAGGAAAAAAATCGTTTCAGGTTTGTTGCCCAAACATAATCCTTGACAATGAAGGACAAGCAAATTTAGTCTCAATATTCGATTCAAATTGAAAAAATAAAGCAAGTTGTCGTCGTGCAGTAATATTTATTCTTAAATTGAAAGTATTTTTGCTATTTTCTTTACGTTAACCAAATTAGAATACCTTTTTTATTTACATAATTAGTATCTCGTTTTTTATCGACTAACACAGCACATCGTTTTAACCCCCAAAATAAGCCTTATTTAATTGTTATTGGAAATGGAGCACCTATTCCTTCATTCAATTAAAACGGATTTTCTGTTCTCTCAGTTTAGACAAAAAATTACCTTAAGTGGTTAAGTACATTTTGGAAATGATGCTATAAGAATTTAAAAGCATTTATTTAAGAAGTTTGGAAAGATTTAATGCTATTTTATTTCGATCTTCTTACTTGTTCAATTCTTAACTTTAACGTATTGGTAGCATTTTTAATTGTCTTAAAATTTGAGTTTATTTTGCTTTTTAGTCAACGGTTTCTCTTTGGTCATATATTTTAGAAGATGGAGTGATCGATAGACTTATCTCCACGTGTTGCACCTTGTGCAACGTTTACTCATGCAGCAAAAAGTTTAAAAACTGACAGTTGACTTCTGACTTCAAAAAGCAAAGACTCAACTGTATACCACATTCGATCACTTCCATATTACTATTCATACCTTTTCCTCTGCCTTTTAGGTCTGCCTGTCTCCACCAATTTCTAAATCACTCTCTTTTATACTCCTCTCTACATTTTATGACTTTGATGCTGTTTGCCTTTGCGAAGTCCAAAGTCAACTAAAGGACTAACGTTAACTATCATAATCCTATCATTTGATATAAATAAATAAATATTTTAGAAGAAATTTTTGCTTAAAATAATTCGAACGCAATCACAGCACTAGATTTTGCTCATTGTAAAAAAATTGTTTGGGGTGGAGGTGATTTGTCATGTTTAAGCAATCTCAGATCGATCACTGGAAACTGATGTAATAATTTGTCACCAGATCTAGAGTGACAGTACTAATCGCCTTTCGAATAAAGAGCAACAACCAGAGATTATTTAATTTTCTAGAAAAATTAAGAGGAACAGAAGTAATCGATATTTGAAAATGTTGAAGGTTTGCGGTAGACTTACCTCCACGTGGTGCATCCTGTGCAACGTATACTCATATGGCAAAAGTCTGTTAAGTGGTAGTTGACTCCTGACTTCAAACTCCATCACCCCATTGTACGTCATATTCGAATACTTCCAGAGTACTCACTTCAATTTTTTCCACCTTTGTGTCTATCTCATTAACATTTTTGAAATACTCTTCTGCCCCCCCCCTGTCAATTTCTTTTCAATTTGATGTTTCAGCTCCTCTGTGAAGCCTAGAGTCAACTAAAGGGCTAATGATAACTGTCAAAACGCCTGCTATCTTATATAATTAAATAAATTACTTACTATAAATACAAATAGATATTTTGCCGAAATAAAAAATTAGTCTCTTAGGAAATTATTGGGATTCTGAAATGGACTGCTTATATCAACCCCTGCACATTTCTTCAGTTTTGGTTAGATTGAGTTGCACACGAATTTCTAGGGCATACTCCATAAAAGCAGGTGTTAATGGGCAACTGGTGATTGAGAATGATAGACGTCATCATCGGCAAGCAATCATCAAATCGAGTCATCGGTTGACTCTACACTTGTTTAATAGTTCGTCAAATTTGGAAGTTATTCCAATTCGCATTCATCTTAGAACAGCCGTGAGTAAACAAGACTCGAAAATCGCAAGTAGAGCTTCAAATAAATCCTGAAATTTTAATTCTGCTTCTAGGGTAACAAAGTTATACTGATAAGTAAATGATAGCAGAGTCATCAGTTCAAAGTAGACAATGTTCTAATAGCTTTTTAGCCATTAACGCATAACTTTATTAATGCTTAATTCATTAGAATAAAGAGTGAAGTGAAAATATGACATCAGTTACAGAGTACAGTTTCGATAGAAATTTACTGAACATTGTTAAGTTAAAAACATGAAAATTTAATTGGGCATTCTAATGTTTTATTTAGGAATAGCTGATAGCTCTGAAACTCAGCGCTAACCAATATTTTAAATTAGTCTTGAAAACTAGTGAATACCATAAATTATGTCCTTTTAACTTCAATGTTGTTCCCACCTAACCGCTCTCAACAATTTTAATGAATGAAGCTTTAACTACTCCAAAAAATTTAATCATAGCTGTAGATAAATAAAAACCTATGTTTTTAGTAATTTGACTTTGTTTAAAATTTCATTTATGCGACATTGTGATCAAGTAAGTTCAATAAATGTAACCGAATCTTCGTTGACACCAACTACCTTACAATTAATCACGTCGAAAAGAAGTGAAATCGTATCTCAATTTTCAAGCATAGGGAAGTTAAAATAAAACTTTTCTGCACTCAATCATGGGTTCAAAACTTTCCAAAACTAAACTCTTTAAATCACATATTGCTCAAATGTTCACAAAACTAGAGTTTTAACTGGATATCAAATATCTGTGAGGCTTAGATGAATGTTGATATGTAATTTTAACAAATATATATATATATATATGAATGCAGTGAAATTACCTATTCGCAGATTATTTCAATATGCAGATAAAGCAAGTAATTGCTCGAGATGATCTTGCCATTGTAGTAGAAAAGTACATAGATGTTATCAATTTGAGCATTAAAATGTATTTATTTATTTATATCAAATGACAGGCGTTTTGATAGTTATCATTAGCCCTGGAGCTGACTTCGGGGCTTCACAGAGAGGAGGAGGAGGAACATTAACGTGACAAAAAGTCGAGATGGGAGACAGAATAATGATTCACAGAGGTAAAGGAGACAGGCAGACACAAAGGCATAAAAAAGGTAAGATGAGTACTGTGAAGGGGTCGAATATGACAAATAGTCGGGCCATAGTAGTTTGAAGTCAGAAGTCAACTGCCGGTTTGATAGACTTTTTTGCCGTATAAGTATACGTTGGCCAGGATGCACCACGTGGAGGTAAGTCTATTGCGCACCCCAAGCATTAAAATGTAAAAGATCGGATAGCAGTAGCATTTTGTCATCTGTTACACTTAAGTGAACATCAAAAAGCACCACATCAAACCACAGCCGTAGGAGGAAGAGGAGAGAGATGTTTTTCAAACTTTTTATGACAACGTATTTCGAGGGATCACCTCAGTAGGAAACAGATCTCTGCGTAGATCATATGAGAATTGGAAGACCAGGTATTCATGATAGAGTCTGGAACATTCAATTAAATACGGCAAAGAAAGCATTTCGAGACGCTAGTATGCTCCAACTCATCCACGCACACTAGATCTGCTATTTCAAATCCATCTTGATCATATTTGACGATTTCGCATTAGAACAGGTCGCCAGATATATTCTTCTCTTTCAGCCATAACAGCCTGGTAGTCTCCATTACGATTCATCAGTTTATGAGGGGTTTCCCTCCACCGAGCATTGAGCAGGAAGCAAAGGGGCATAAACACCTTATCGTGGTAGACGGCTCGCATCGTCATGAGGCAATCTTCTCTCTTCCATGATTCAAATTAATTGCAGTCCTCATGAATCGAATATCATAACTATACTCCCCAAATTGATGATTGATTACGCCAACTTCCTCAATTGCCATATTCCCTTATAGTTCAAATTTATCCGTCTTGTAAAAGGTACTTTTGTCTCGCCTGAAGTTTTACTGAATTCGATAAATAAATTCTAGTCTAGACTTCTGATTTGGCGAAGAGTTAGTGTTTGGCTAAGGCATTAGTGAGTTGTTTATTTTTACTTAACTATCACCTAAGTATTGGGTTGGCAACTAAGTCATTGCCATTTTTGTTG
>UZAE01001383.1:0-13596 GCA_900617975.1 Rodentolepis nana
TACGTTGCCCAGGGTGCACCACGTGGAGGTAAGTCTATCGCACACCCCAGTTGGAGCCAAAATAAATGAATTGATTTTTTTTTAAATTTAATTCTCCAGAAAGATCATAATTGAGTGATTATATACGCAAGTAATAGTGAAGGGAAGAAAGGTGACCGCAGGTTATACGAAAAGACAGGATATCAGAATATAGGCAAACTTGCGACCAAATGGCTTAACGCTTATACCACGAGGCCTCATGTTTACATATTCAGGGGTTATAGTGTCGGATATGATATCAAAATAAAAGTAAACCTATTACTGATAATATGATAATATTATTAAACTTGCATTTGCTTGTTATATAATAAGTGATTTATATGACTTGAAGCATTAATGCGTAATCGGTATTACAACCACCACAGTAGTGGAAATTCAGTCTGATAGAGATCTGCAGACATAAATCGGTATCTCTCAGAAAAAGTTAACCCATTTTATGGTAGACTTAACATGCTTTTTTTCATAGGGGCATTTCGATATAAAAACACATACGTCTTCCATGATTTACCATTGCCTTTACACTTCCATAGTCACTTTTGTCAATATTTCATGCCATGTCAATAACTTATTATTTTCTTAAACATCTAACTATCGGACTGCCATATGTTCTTCTAAAAAATTTTCATTTCTGAGATAACGAATTCAATAAAAGTAATAAAATATATCGAATAAAATGGGAATAAAATGGCACATAATTCTCAACTGGAATACGGCAACTTAACTGTTTTAGGCAAACAATAACAACATTAGCGACTTATCAGAGGTTGGATAATGTCTGTCGCTTCACGTGACCTGTACGATTAGACGGCTTTTGTTTATTTCTTTCAAAATTTTACCAGGTCTTTTCATTGGTATATGTGGACATTATAAAGTGGTAGTCGTCCCTTTATAAAAAAGTGGCAAAACTAATGCTGTTCGGTCAAATGAATGTATATCTAGAGCAAAAAATGTGCCAATGATTTTTCTAATAGTTCCTTCTAATAGAAAGTAGGTGCTACAAATGATTTCGTATATGAGATTTTTCATCCACCTTCGTTTTCTGTAAAGGTGTTTGAAATAGAATAGGCACTAGAAACCTTTTCAATTATTACCTCTAAGGAACACTGATCTCATCGATAAAGCAAACTATAGCCCTCGATTCCATGAACCTTCGCATGCAGTTAGAAGTTCTACGCGCAACCACTTTTGCTAGTGTTCTAATAATGTGGGAATCTTGGAGACAGAAAATTGACAATGTTGATTGTATTGGCCATGGAAGGCAGGTCATGCAATGACTTGATCTAGAATTCTGATTAACTCTTCCTTACGCAAACGTCGGATAGCCTTTCTTTGTTGCTTCATGTTCTATTTACTAAGTCAACGCGTGTTTTAGAATAAGAAAGATGTAGTCACTTCTCTAATGCCCAAAATGAAAAGTTTTTGCTCTTGAATCTTGTCCTAGAGGTTTCTAAAATGAATCTCCCGGAGGCTGTGCTGTGAGCTTAGTCATTAAATTAAACTATTTTGCTGTATATTGAGAGCCTTTTGATCATTTACTCTTTTGGATGGGCTTAAATGAAGACTAACTCAAATAAGGTATCGATAAGTGTTGTTCTTACTTTAGCGGATAGTTTGAGAAGTCTTAAATTTGCTTTTAACTTTACAATAATTGTTATGCTATATGGATTTTGCTGGTCAAAACATCTATCAAAGATCTATCCGTATTAATTTTGTGACCCAAGACCTACGAATTAGCTCAATTTTCCCTAATTCTGTTCATTTTGACGGATAGCCTATTAGCAAATGCTGTACCGTAAAAGTTGCTAAAACTGCTTCTTTTATGCTTTTAGCGAGATTGCCCTTCAGGTCAACTCAGCAAAAAGAAGTTTATTGAAGTCTACTCTGGATTCTTCCCAGATGGTAATGCGGAAGAATTTTGTACTCACGTATTCCGAACATTCGATAAAGACAACTCCGGGAAAATTGACTTTAAGGAATTCCTGTTGGCTATTAATATCACTTCTGGTGGAAGGCCAAAGGAAAAGCTTGAGTGGGCCTACCAAATGTATGATATTGATGGGAATGGAACCATCGAGCGAAGCGAGATGGTTGAAATCATTCGAGTGAGTTTTAATTTTATTTATTTATTTATTTAGATCAAATGGCAGGCATTTTGATAGTTATCATAAGCCCTTTAGTTGACTTCAGGCTTCACAGAGAAGAAGGAACATCAAAGTGAAAAAAAGTCGAGAGGGGGAGGGGGAGGGGAACAGAAGAGTATTTCAAAGATGTTAAAGAGAGAGACACAAAGGTAGAGTGAAAAAAATGAGGTGAGTACTGTGGAAGTAGTCGAATATGACATACAGTGAGGTGGTGGTGTTTTGAAGTCGGAAGTCAACTACCGGAAAATAGACTTTTTTGCCGTATGAGTATACGTTGACCAGGGTGCACCACGTGGAGGTAAGTCTATCACACACCCCATTTTAATTTCATAATATCCTATTTAGTCATGGATAACAGAAATATGAGAAAACAAATCTCGAATAAATGAACTAAGATTAAAATATGGAGTTCTAATTACGTGGGATTTACTTACGCCCACAAGTTTTGTTTTATCATAATTTGTATCCCACGGTGTGGCAAAAAATGCATATGTTATTGTGAGACAGCAACTGAAATTGGTTAATAGTAGGCTAAATAATGGTAAATATGGATCAAAATTCTATTGAGAGTAAGGTCAAAGTAACATCGGTCATACATCGTTTGATCTTGGTATAGGAGTTTTAGGGTATTCTCTTACCTTCCAAGGTCCAATTTTCACGATTTGTTCACCGGATTATAGAAAATATTTGTCAACAGTCATTTCACATTTCGGATTTCATTATTTTCAGCTAGATTATTGAGCAGGTACTTGTCCATTATGATTGCATAATGCCAAATCATTACTTTTTATAATTTCTGTATGATTATTTCTGGACTACATGGCATATTGTGACTCTCTTCATCTACTGTCATCTTGGTTTTAGCTATCGGCCATGTTTTAGTTCTACTCATGGCTTTGGAAATATTCAATATTACTTCATGTCACCTTCATTTAGGGTGAATTATTGTTCCATATTTAATAACTTCTATTTAAATGAACTTGATTTAAGGCACCTCTCTTGTTGTGGCGAATTTCTGAACTTCCTGAAGTCTGCGAAATTATTATGCATTATGAATTCAATTATTTGTCTCTTTTGCCGTAAAATTGACGAGATATTCCTTTATCTTGAGCACTTCATTAATCCGAGTTTTATCAGTAGTGATAAAATGATAAAATTCTATTCAAATCGGCTAGAAATATCGGCAAATCTTGTCAAAATTTTCATCTGAATGTTGTCTTTATTAGTACAATATCCTAAAGGCTTGCAAGGAATTCGGAAATGGTTTGTCCATATATTCTACTGGTTATTTTTCTCAAAACTTATTGGATCGATTTATGAATAGGAAATAAATTTGAATTATACAGAGTGGAGATATCTTGATGTCGTCCTTTCTTAGGCATAGCTGCTCCAATCACCAGATGTGTGCAAATAAGTGTTGAGAAAGTGATCTCTTGAAATTAGTTGTATCTATTGTCTATATTGAAATCGCCTAGAAAAACAGCACACACTTCTGAATGAGCTTTATATCACCGTTTCTAACAAGCAATCATCTCGCAAACAGGCAAATAATTTTAACCGTTAGATATTAAGGCGAATTGAAACAGCTTTTTTTCTGAAATGAGTGTTTTATCTTTCATGTCGTTTAAACCTAATCTCGGTACGCAGGAGCATCTATAAAAGTTTCAATCCATGGGTACGTGGTACATCAAGTGGCCTATTCAGAAACTTCAGGTTTCTGATCGAAATGTTTAGCCTTCACTTCATATTCCAGAAGGTTTGCTTTGTGGAACTTCAATATTCACTCAGTCCAGGCTATATTTTTAGGTGAATTTTTTCAATTTAGATTAATCAATAGAGGAGTTAGATATTTTACGGTATAATACTTTATTTTAACAAAATATGTTTGAATATTTTATTAATTGATTATCAATTTTTTTAACGAAATTATTTCACTGTTTGCTTATGAAAACATTTTGGCATATCTCGCCATCAAAATGCTACTTAATCTATTTGGTACTTTAAAAACTTCGTATGTATGAATGACAAGAGTTTTATCATTGAATGAGACGAATACGCCTACCGCTTTGGAAAAGGTAATTGAATTGTGTTAAAAATGGTTGCATTCTATTGTGTCTTGCGCCGCCTAGTTACATGCCTGCTTCTGATTAAATTACCGCTTTGTCTCGAGGGGATATGAAATCGACTTAATCTGTGTGTATTCGCTTTTGGATTTCGTCCCCCCCCACCCCACCCCCTTGAAAACTTGCAGAGGTTTTATTTTGCTATTTAACTAAAAGTTCTTCGTTCCATCTGTAAGCACTTTTTACACTTGCAAGCATGGGAATTCGTTTTTTTTGCACCATTTCAAGAAATTGCAAATTTGATTTTAAATTGATAAAGAGCTTTTGAAATTGTTTGTCGTCTTTTTTTTAAAGCGTATCTCTTGGGGTCGTCTGCTGCTAAGTTTTGGTTGAAATTTGATTTGACTTATATCTGCTAAAATGTTCAGTTGAAACGAGTTATTGTTTCCTAAGCTCTTGCCTCGCGTTTGACTAACTACCCAGAGATCTTATGAAATATTTGTTCAAAAAAGAACATTTATATAAAGATGCTCTATTTCTCCGTCTAAATAAGGCAATTATTGTGAAATAGTCAATAACTCTAATTAGCATAAGAGATAACAGTGAACCATCTGTTGGAATGGTAAACATATTGGACTAAATGATTCTACTTCACTTAGGGAACGGATTAGTTAAGTGGAAAGAGTAAAAGAGGTTGGTATTTTATCGCAAAAAAAGATGAAGCCTACTTATTGCCATTATCGACATCAAGATAAAAAATGTTTCCATATTTTATTGTGAAAAGTAATTGATATTGATTAACAGAAAATTTAGCAAATAATAACGTAGAGAAAATAAAGAGATACCGAAAAGGAGGACATGTTATCGAAGTGTCTGGCTCCGATTGAATTGCTTTCATTCGGGTTGGACAAAATTTACAAACAAGCGTCTCGCGTTCCATGGATTTTCCCTTGAAAATCGAACTCCTTTTTAATCAGGAACGTTCGAAGTTTTAAATTCGAAACGTTTTGATTTGCAATGTGTTTTTAAGAAATGCCGAAATGTGATCGTTCGGTAAGCTTTTACCCAGAGACAACATTTTGCATTGAGTAATGGCAAAGAAATATTCACAAACTCCTGCATTATATCAAGTAGTTGAAATTAGAATATATATGAAATCAAATACAATCGAGCACTAATCTTTGAAAAGAGGATTTTTTAAATTAAATAATGGCTTAATTCCGGTTGAAGGTGGAATTTCCTGTTTTCACAATTTATAATCATTTTTTTGAAAAAAATTATTTGTAACTCAAGTTATTAATAGATTCCATAAATTATTTTTAGTGTACTGGCTGTTTATATTAATAAATAAATCAAAATATCATTGCTTTAATGCGATAAATACCTGTTTTGTGTGGATTTAAAAATAGACCAGAATTGTTGCAGTATTTGTTAGCACGCATTCTCTCATACAAAACAATAACACATTATTGCCATTTTTGCTTAAATTTTTTTGCAAATGCAAATGTGCTTCTAGTTTTAGGTACGTTCATCTTAAAAGCAGATCAAATATTTCGAGTTTTTAAATTAGAGAGAATTTGCTAGGTTAACTTTTCCTAAGCACTTAAGAAAGCCTTATATTTTTAGTAAAAATAACTTTTAAAAAAATGCTAGGTGACTGCCAAAAAGAGGGTTGTGCCTTTGTGAATATTAAGATGAGGAAATGTCAAAATGATCATTGAATCGTAAATAGTAAGATTTTTTATGGGAATATAAGTAAGTTATTCAGAGTAAAACAGCAGGAACTTTGAATTGAGACCTCAAAATGCCAAAAGTGGTTTATTAAGCTCAGCCAGATTGCTTTGTGACTTATGAACTTTCAAAGGAAACTTTTTTTCCTAATTTATAGAATAAGGTACAAAGGTTGTGCACATTGATTCTTTCCCTTAATACGATATTATTTTCATAATTTCAGTGTCTATGAAATATCTAAATTTCTTTTGAATTGACAAAAATGCATGAACTCAACCTGTGAATCTAATCTCCTGATATGTAATTAAAATATCTCCGCTTATTCACAAATGCAGTTCACATTAAAGGGTTCATTTAAGTAAATTTTGGATATAATGTCGGACATGCTTAGACAAAACATGCCTTGGAATCGTGTTGAATTAGCCCTAGTCATGACTTTCGTCAAAATGAAGTTGAAGGAGACATTTGCCTTTAAATTATCAAGGCACAATTCAGATTTAGATTGCTAGTTTAGATGAAAAAGCCACATTTGGTAAGCTTGTCACGAAATTGGGTGGATAAAGGGAAATATTAATGTCGCCGAAAAAAAATGGAATTTCTTTCAACTAGTTTTGAGAAATATATAATCTTTATAAAAGAGTTTTCTTTCATAAGAGTCACATGGGGGCATAATTAACATAAGGATTAAAGTTATTATGGATACACCTTTGAATATATTTTGCCATTCAATTTATCTGATACTTTTAACTGTAGTAGGTCACGTGAAAATTTAAATAATTCGGCAATGCGGAAAATGAAGTAACATCCAAGAATTTTACAAAATTTATTGTTCTCGTTCAGTTTTACATTGAGGTTTTAGTACTCTTTTACATCTTCAATCACCACTTTGCGTTCTGTGATTCTAAAATATCAAATTTTAATACCCTTTCCTGCCTTTTCTGAGTGTGTTCGTGCACAAAACGAAGATCACTTAGCTGGTTGGTTGGTTTCGCATTTCTTATGTATTCACTCCCACCAATAACAATGCCTATACCAAAATGGTGCAAGCTAACACGATTCCATCACTCCTGCGAACACTTTCGATTAGCGATTTTGATTCATTAATTCTATTAACCTAAAATATTTCAGGCAATTTATTCCATGCTGGGTGCGGATGGATCCTCGGCAGAACTGAGTCCTGAAGCTCGAACAGAGGAAATATTTGACAAAATGGATGAAAACCGAGACGGTGTCTTAACTCGAGATGAATTCATGAACGGATGTCTCTCCGACCAATATCTACTTTCCATGCTACTTGCCGATGAACCCGTAGAATAATTTGATACTTTAACTTTTGATCCTTAACCCCTAACTTTACATATATATTTCTCGTTTGCTTGACGAAGAATCTCTCTTTCCTCGTTTAAATCTCATCCCTAATTTCCTATCAAGGTATTTCGCATGCGAAGAAAATATACTCTAAGATTTGACCAAAATAGAAACTCTAAAATGAGAAGCGCTCAATAGGAGGAGAGAAATAACCAATCAAACAAAAATATATTTCCTTTAAAATATACTTCTTTTAAGCCTTCTTCTCCCTCTCTTTTTCTTCCGCAAATTGAAAGCATTTTGTTCCTACCCTTTTGATTACAAAGATGCCATTCTCTATTTATGTTTGTGCGTGTAAATAATGTGCGATGACATGGGAGTCAAAAGGCTCGTATTCCTCTTTCCTCCTCCTCCACCACCTCCTCCTCCTATGGTCTGCTGTTCCTCATTCACCTTTTCTCTCTCTCTCTCCTCAAATTCCTTGTTTTCTGATAATTCTACTTCTATTGAGTCATCATTATGAATTAAAACAATAATGGACAGCAACAAATTATGCGAAATATACTTTCACTGTGTGATTCACTGAACATTCATTAATTATTTAAATAGGGGCGGGTTTATGCATCAGGTACTATTAGATTAGTCTTGATGTTTGACAAAAAATACTCAAATCACAATGGTAAAGAACTCAGTGTAATTAAAAGTAAACACTTTACGTTCGCGTTGATAACTCCAAGTTAACTTAATTATATATAAATTCGAGAATAATAATAATGTATTTGTAAGGAACCTAATTTTCAACAAAGTGGCAAAATCATAGTCCAGTGTTCCAAGGTTTTTGGTTAAGTTACATGACTCTTCCTTCCCTACTTCGCTCAATCGTTTATAGTTTTGAAATATTCTTAAAATCAAACTACTTGTACGAGCTACGGATTCTAAAATAGCTTCAGTCTCCCAGTCCCTCCTCAATTTAATTTAATCGTCATAAGAAGATGAGGTTATCTGAGGTCAGAATTAATAAGCATCACCCTTAGATAAACGTGTCCTTTTTTCATTTCCATATTTTAACATAATTACAAGTTCTAGAGCACGTGGTTATGAGATGGATTAACGGCACGACGTGTGTTGAGTTGAATTTGTTGGGAGATGAACGGTGATCGGTGTAATGTAAGTTACTAATATTTGAAGTGCGTAGATGGAGCCACTTAAATAATTCATCAAAAGTACATCTCGCATATATTTTTGTCCAAAACATTTTGCTGAAGTGAGCATAAAACAACTTATTAATATAATGTATCTTAAGAAATGCTATTCAAATATGACTAGTTTTTAGATATTTAATTGTGCTTTAAATTACTATTCCAAACTCTGGGAATCCGACAAATTAATAATAAAAAGTAACAGAATAGCCAAAATATCAATAAAACTTAAAATCTAACTAATTGCTTTAGTGACTACTTCTATCTCAGTTTAATATAAATCTACAGTAGGAGTGATTGACAAAATATTTTTTTCATTCACAGGATAATCATATATTTAGTCTCTTTTACTAAAGGATAGCTTTTATTCTTGAGACCAAGACCGCTGTATAACATCAAAAGCCGTTATGGCACTCAAACTCTTACGAGATGTTTCGTGACATGTATTATTAAAAATAAATATGCAGATTGCAATTGCACCTGAGTGACAGAAAAATCGATATTTAGTAATGAAGACAAAATTAGGTGGGGATGTATTGCGTTGGCCTAACTTTGATGAAGTTTCCCCGACTTCTAAGAGTGTTTCGTTTAATCAAATTCGAATAATGAAGGTTGGATATTGATTAGTTGGGATATCTCGATCACAAAATCAAAATCTTCACTCTAATTCATTTACATATACTATTCTAGGATCAGATAAGACCATTTGAGGCATTTTTTAATCTAGTTTAATAATGTTTCAAATACTTAGCAGAATTCTAAAGACATTTAACTCAAATATGGAGCGATTTTAGGGGATTTAGTGGCTTTGCTACCCACACATTATTTCTAATTCTCCACTAAACAAATGTTCTTATTTAATGAACTATTGAAGGAAACCCATATCTAGGTGTAATCACAAAATTCCACCTTATTTATGGGAATGGAAATCAACCATGACACAAGGAAAAGATTTAGAAGATCTCGGTAATTATTCAATGACATCACAATCTTCTCTTTTCTTCCGTAATTCAGAAACGCTCATTTATTCCCAAATTCAAACGTGTGAGAATTTATACCCTGATGTCGTATCATTCAAACTTTGTAATTTAGGCCACAGAATCATGCATGAGATCAAATCCATTATATTCAAAGTTTTTTCGCAATTCATCAATTCTCTGCAGTTTATTTACCTATTTTTCGATTAAGTGTGAGTGGATTACCATATATGCTACCCTTATAATGTTCATTTCCATGGTGGTGATGAACACATTATTGATCTTCAATGATCTTCGGTCATATTTGCAATTTCATTTGTAATACCACTTTTGAACTTCAAGCAGTGAGAAAATTTCTTTTGTTTCTTATGTCTACTTACTCATATTATTATTTAATCAGGTCCCGGTAATTACTTTAACTCAAGAAAAGAAGGCCGAGAGTAGTCTGGCGGGATTTGTCAAGCAAGCAGACAGTTGAGAATGAGGAAGTTATTTATATCATTAAAACTTGGGTTGCTACTGGAATTGGAAATTTAGTATAATAAAATAGAACTGGATAGTGAACAAACAAATTGATGAATACTGCAATTTCATCATCTATGAAAGAGCATCTACTTGTCTGAAAGTTGACCATCAAAATATGCTACACTTATGATCTCTCAAATTAGTTGAAATGGCATGGATATCGTGTAGCTTTTTACAATTGCGTTTTAGCTGTCTTTATAGAAAGGGAATGCAACTAACTTAGTTACTCGATAAAGTAAGACATTAGCGTTGAATAATGAGCGAGTTTGATGCATTGATCGTTTCTATTTGCAAGCAAATCTCCTATGCAGAATTTCACTAAAAGTAAAACAACTTTCAATTTTTAATCTGCATCAATAAGTTTGCTCTAATCTACTTAACCTTACAAACGTGAGTGCAGAGAGGGCGAACGATTTTATTGTCATAAAAATCTTATTGTTCTGCATTTTGATATCGATAACTGCCAAATTTCTAAGTATTGAAGTGACACTTATCCTATTGTGTCGTTCGCTTGAATGGATGTGTTCACCTTCGCGTCTTAAATTTATGACGCATAAAATTTCCCAGAAATTCCTTTTTCTTTTCATTTTATTGACTGTAAAAACCATATTGGCAAGACCCTAAAAATGCAACTTCGTGGACTTCAGTTGAATAGGTGTTTTTAGGCTCTTCAGAATATTTCAACCTTGAGAGAAATGAGGCATGCGGTATGACAGAATGGGGTGGTTTGACGTGTAAACTTCTCCAATTCATGATAAATAACTCAGTGTGGAAGCATCCCATAGGCGAAAGAAAACGCCAATCTTGCAATTACTGTTAAAATGAGGTAAACTAAAATGCCAATAATAATGAAGTCACCATGCGTCCTTGAAAAAAAATCTTAATATCTTTTGTTACTCTGAAGCGTATTGTGCTTTAGAAATCGAAACAACTGCTTCTTATTTGGTACATAATTTCAACCAATTTTCCTGTGCTCTATTTTGTCTCCATCTGCTATCAATTTATGTTCACTCAGGTGAAAATTGGTACATGCTAATCAACACTTCGTTTGAAAGATGTTAAATGACAGAAGTATTTTTTCTTCTATAACTGACAGCATTTTCATAACTTCCCCTTTGAATGAAAAGGGTATTAATAATACCACTCTGGAGAAAAGAAATTAATGTAAATAAAGAAATATTGACAAATATTGGCCCATGAAACCAATGTGTCCGTTGAGAGGGTGCGAAATGGCGGGCAACAATCGTTAACTCACATGGATGTGCATTTGAGTTTCGGAGGGGAATGGATGGCGCTGATTATAACCTCCAAACGCAAATATTTGAAACTTATTTGAAGTAAAATTTGGTTCAAGCATAATTTTTAAAAGGCAGGTGTTAGGCAATTCTTCATATTCTAGGGGCTCACTATTATAGATAAGCACATTTCGGAGAAAGTTCTAAAGGGTTTAAGAATTTCATCCAAAGAATCCTTTCAACAAAATTATGAATATGAGGGCATTCAATGCGAGAAGGAAGGTGTAACTGGAAGTTTATTATTGTTTCAAAAGAAATCGGATTTAGAGTTAATTGTAAATGGAGTTGAATGAATAATGGACTAAAATTAGCATGTCAAAAGCAATTTAAAGTTGGCATTTTATTGCCTTTTGTGCACAACCATCTATTTTAATACCCTACACATATAATCATCAACATCCTTAAGACTAGTGCAAACTGAGATAGGTGGCTGAATTAGCGATGAGAGGGAGAGAAAGAGCTCCAGTCGATCTCTGTTATTCCACATATTTGTAATGTAAAATGGTATCCATTCCGTCTTTTGACAAACTGACAGGAATCACACAGAAATCCAGTGATCAGATACTGATGTCTGAACCGCGGAATTTAGTGCAATAATACATTGGACTATTTCAACTAAACACTAATAGGCAAATTATGTAAACAACATTAGGTGCCTCCGTTTTGATGCTATGGTTGCATTCGTTCATTCCCTTGTTCATTGTCATAATTCAGATTTCCTGATTACCATGTTCTGTTAATATGGCAGGCGATTAAGACCCCCACCCAGGGTTGTACCAGGAAGGGGCTGCGCAACCATGGCGACACGAATATCTGTAAGATTTATTCATTCAGATTGTTAAAGTAATTTTTCCGGACATTAATAGTGAGCAGACATTTAACTGAGCCCAACCATCCACATTGCCTCCAAGTGTATTTGCTCCTAGACTTAGTTTAAGTGTGTCTAACTTGAACAAACCCAATCGTCTCCCTTTTGGTTACCCCCACCCACCCCCTCAAATAGCCAATCGAATAGTAGAATGTATGATCAGCGCCTCCTTAATCCGAAATGGATCAACGCTGAATGCTTCTCAAAATTTTCATGGTTCCAGGTACGCTTGCCACATATACACAAATGATTTTCTGCGCACTTTCAATAATCCCATTCAACTATATCCATCTCAACCTGCCGACCATACATTCTAGTTATTTTTCCTTCCACTAATTGAGGTGTTTGCAATATTCCATCTGTCATTTAAGCTAATTCCTTTCCATTCTAGTTCTTTTTCAATTTTCACCAAACCGGTAAAGTCCTAAACAATACATCCGTGTAAACGCCACTCTAAAGTACATTTTTGACCCCTCTGGAATAGCAAAGCAAAACGAATTAACTTTACTGATTTTTCTTACCTGTCAAGACGCTGACAAAAAGCTTTGCTTCTCATTGCAGCTTCATCCTGAATTAGAGAATAATTTAATCTAATTCTATTGCAAATTATTTATTTGCAGTATACAACTAGCCTTCACCATTTACATTGAAAACATCGTCTTTGTCATCACCGACACCTTCGAGTTCCAAGACCACACACACTGACTCATTGGTTTGTTATTCCACTGTATTTCCTCTCATCCTCATTTTCAGATGGCATTGTTCGATAGTCATTTAGCAATTGCTAATGGGACTACAGACACATAACGCCCTCGTTGCACTTCATTCGAATTGTCCACACTCAGTACTGACGCCTTCTCCAGACAATCAAACCATCCTTCTACTTTCTTCTGCATTACCCCGTACATCTTCTTTGATAGTTTAATGCGTACTTGTTCCACCTAACTACCCAATTCAACTAAGTTAGACGTTTTCCTCAAATACATCAGTTTGGCTTGGCAACGGCATAGGAGTATGTAGACATTGTTGACAATATTGTAGTCAGATTTTACCACATTAACCTTGAGGTGAAAAGATTAATATTGATTTTACAATATATTGAGTTGGCAACTAAGTCATTGTCGTTTTTGTTGACGGATTCACTCTATGCTTTCTTTTGTTTTGTTAACGTCGCCAGAGCATCTAACCTATATTTTTTCTTACTGTATGGGCTTCTAGGCTAATTAGTAAAAAATTTTTTTGTTTAGTTCTTTAGTTTTGTCTTTATCCAAATTTAAAAATGAAAAAAAACAGGACGTGCACTTCCGACACATTTTATTGTATTACTTCCGAAAAGGCAAGAACGCATCGCAAGCACAAAAGAACTTATGTGCCGTATATGGAGATGAAGCCGCCTTAAAAGAAAGGCAGTGTCGAAATTGGTTTTAAAGATTTCGTTGCGGTGATTTTT
>UZAE01001384.1:0-13588 GCA_900617975.1 Rodentolepis nana
TTAAGAGAAACTTGTATCTTATGAGCTGGGGTGCGCAATAGACTTGCCTCCACGCGGTGCACCCTGGGCAACGTATACTTATACGGCAAAAAAGTCTGTTGATCGGCAGTTGACTTCTCACTTCAAACTACTATGACCCGAATATTTGCATATTCGACCCCCTCCGCAGTACTCATCTTACTTTTTCTCTGCATTTGCAGACATCTGTCTCTTTACCTCTGTGAATCACTCTTCTGTTCCCCCTCTCGACTTTTTGTCACTTTGATGTTCCTCCTCCTCTCTGTGAAGCCTGAAGTCAACTAAAAGGCTAATGACAAGTATCAAAATGCCTGCCGTTTGATATAAATAAATAAATATCTTATGAGCTTCGAATTATCAAGACAACCGCGGTTTTTTGCCTTTTGAAGTTCAATCAAATCTTTTCCTTTATCAGCCTCATCGTCATCTTCATACGAAAGGTCTGAAAGATTTCGCAACTAGTCTCTTTATGCATACTTCTTATGGTATTAATTTACTGGACATAGAGCTCTTCCAGTTGACAGTTGGTCTTTGAGTTTGTGGCAGTCGATTCGTCAGCGCCTTCTCATTTCTCTTTCCGCCCAGTAATGCTTAAAATAGGGCCTCTCTACAACATCCAACTGTCTTTCAGGTCCAAGTAGAGACTAGAAAAATATTTCTCCCACTTTATAAGCCCCAATTATGGATATGAGTCGTACAATTCCCTTTCATTGCAACACCAATCTCTCTTTTAATCTTGGTAAGTCGTGTAGTGAAAACTGGGCGATTTGTGAAATTTAATCATTGGAGTAGAATAACATCCACCTTAAGCCCCTCACTGAGACCCTTTTAAAATCTTTTCGGAAGTTAAACAAACCTAAAAAGTCCGGCAAAATGAAAGCTCAATCAAAATGGATACTTTGTTCAAAACCCAAGAATGACGAATGAAGAGAAACGAGAAAAATAGTTTACATTTAGTGATACCTGAAAAAAAGAACAGCTCGCTGAGGATTGTACGAAGAAGTCAGTTTCTGAAACAGAATTCAGGGGAGTCATAAAATCTCCAGACTAGTCTGTGAAATTAGTTATCGCGTAATCGATGCCGTTGAAAGACACACAGGTCACAGAATACCCAAACCCCACCAGTTGAAACTGACTGTTAGCCTCACTCCCTAACACCAGAGGGTCTTTTGAGTCTGCACCTTAACTCGGGATAAATGCTGCAGAATATTTTTTCTTGTTTGTTCTTTTGTTAAAACAAGATGATTTTCAATTAAATCTCGCATTTAAATGTCGGTAAGGATACTTTTGAATGGCAATAATTTTGGGAAAACCTAGCGTTGGGATTTTGTACCCCAAAACCTCCGCCATTCACTCAATTTGCTGTTCTCCACTGTTTTTTTGAAACCACGCATCATTCAAGTTTACACATAATTGTCTCAAGTGATTTCAGTAGTATTACGATCATAAATTGTGCACATCTCACCTAAGAACCCAGGGATCAAATAAAGGAAAAGGCATTTTTAAAAAATTAAAGATTTCATATAATTGTTAATATTAATAGTTCCTAATGTAACCTACTTTTACCTCAATGACCACAACTTCAAAAATGTCTTCAAATTGATCCACTGAGTGATTTCCGTCAGTTATTTGACTTCTGAAAGTGCTTCGATTTTAATTGGAAATTGGCCTTTCACAAAATAATAAATGATTATCTATTTGTCTTCATAAATGAATAAAAAATACAAGTCAGCACACTATATTCTCTTTTTAAAAAAATCGGGGACCCCTATAAAAATCAATTATTTTCAATGATACTCAAAGTTGACATTTGATAAAAATGAACCTCGATGTAAAAGCATTTTCGCGAGAATTTTAATGCTGTCAGCATGAAATATCAAACTGAATAACAAGCCTTTACAAGCTGTTATCTTGATCTCTTATGTTCTCTTGGCGGGCTACAAGATTTCAAAGTTATCTTTTTTCCACATAATTGAGCACTCTAATTTGAAGCGCTTTTTCCGTCATTTTTTCCTCATCAATATAAGGAATTCATAAATCAAAATCTTTTTTATTATGCTTACACAACATCTAAAAACAAAGATATTTTCTAAAAATAATAATAATAGATGAAGAATGCCCACAGAGGAAGGGAAGTCTGCTATTCGTTATCGAGCTTCTAAGTCAATTGAAAAATCGATATCGTAAACGAATTTGCCAAATATTTGAGTGAGATCAGAAAGAGAGGGAGGCTTTATTAAACGCTAAAATCATTCATTTCTCCATACATTGGGTTTCTTTAAATACACATAAATATAAAAAAATATTATTTATTAGTCTATTTTCTCTTGGACTAGCATAATCGAGTTGGTGCATTTCAGCAAAATTCATCTTTAATGCCTGGCTGTTAGATTGGAAACTATCATAAGTAATTACATTAACATTATTATATCACCGAAATTTCTCTTTAACTTGCTTCTAACGCAAGCACAACAGGGATATAACTATTTTCTGCTCAACTAAAAAGCTCAAATTTTGAAGGAGAAAAATTGATTTAAACCCTTTTTTAAATGCGAAATCCACCTATCCCGCCACGCCATCTCTTCTTTAAATTTGACATTGAAAGGCAAACCTCCTGATAATTTCATCCAAAAAGTAGATTGATTGGTTATCAAAAATGAAAAACGAAAGGGCATTAGAATTCTATTAATGGCAGAAATATGTCTCCGTTATTCTATCTCATTTCTACTCATATAATTCTCTCTCTATTTAGTCCAGATCAGAATGAGATAAACAATTGGAACTGCAAGGCCAAGCGACAAAATCGCATACCTAATATGGGGCTATTACTGTAAACAATAAATTTATTTATTTATTTATATTAAACGGCAGGCGTTATGATAGTCATCATTAACCCTTTAGCTGACTTCAGGCTTCACAGAGGGGAAGTAACATCAAAGTGAAAAAATTCGAAAGTCGAGAGGGGAGGGGGGAACAGAAGAGTGTTTCGAAGATGTAAAAGAGACAGACACAAAGGCAGAAAAAAGGTAAGATGAGTTCTGTGAGAGTAGTCGAATATGACATGCTGTGGGGTGATGGTAGTTTGAAGTGAGAAGTCAATTGCCGATTAATAGACTTTTTGCCGTATGAGTATACATTGCCCAGGGTGCACCATGTGGAGGTAAGTCTATCAAACACCCCCTGTAAACAAAAAATAATTTTGCCGTTAATTTAGGAGTATTAAAAATCACTATTTTCGAAAAATAAATGAAATATAAAGAAAAAATATATATATATATGAATATCTACATATTCGTACAGTGATCATCGGCCTGTGGTGGACGAAATAGGGAGCTACTTCGGAAACTGGGAAAGTACGAGGAAAGAAAAGACTTAAATTCTATCAGCTCATAGAATTTCTAGGCCTATCATTCATCAGAAGAAGGGGAACAAAGAAGTGGAAAATGGTGAAGAAGCTGAGCTGCCACCACTTCTCAAACTGTTCGGTTAAGTGCGACAGACACAAATTTGACAGGCAAAATAATTCGAACATGCTTGCGCGGATAGCCGACTTCATTTATGGTGTAGAAAATCTCGAAATCAAAAGCAGAAATGAAAGGAAAATGTTTTATTTAAAAAAATAAACTACTTAGCACCAGTAACTTCAAATAATTCCAGGCTAGATATGTTGCTTCAGTTCATTCAAATGTATAACCAAGCAAAAGTGTGTGGAGATTAATCATAAGTTGAACAGAAAATGCAAAAATAAACATAAGATTATTTGGAAGTGCTGACCTTCTTCAATCTGAGAAACATATTCCCTTTGCTGTCCAGTTAGCTAGAGCGCAAGACCAAGCCTATAGAGTGTACGATTGCCATTACACGTAACTTTGCAATTATCCATATTTTGGCGCTTTTAACTTGGAGATGATGTGGATATCTGATTGCTACTGAGCTAATATCAAGATTAACGGATTGCTTTAGGTGCTGTAAGCTTTCACTAAGTCATCGCTATCATTGCAAATGGTTCAAGATGTTCTTCGCACGAATATGCTTAGTATTATCGGTGTTAATGTAATAAATGTTCAAAGGTTTCACCACTACGTTTTCTCAATTGATGCTGTCATTAGGAGGATTTGAAAATAGAAAGGAACGAAAACAGATAAGATTTCGGTGATTTTAATTAGCCCAGTTAGGTGACTTGTTCTTCTGGGTTAAAACTCCCCACTCTACTAGAAGAACACGTAATCAAGAAATATTTACTCTCAAGAGCCTAACAGTCGATGGTGGCAGGAGCCACAAATCATGAGGAGGTGGAAGAAGACCTATGGTTACACTGGTGGCAGCGATAATTTGAGTCCGAGAGAGAGCACACCCTTAAACTGAGTTGAAAGGAGGAGGAGGGGGTGGGGTGGGTAGGAGAGTTCAGTAGAGCGGAGGGGTGAGGGAGGGGGAGGTTGGTTACTGATATGATTTATCATCAAAATTTGCTTGGGTGAGAGAAGTAGTGTGACTAAGCCAGTCCCCCTGTCCTATTTTACGATCCTCTTTTGCGGAGCAAAGGCAAAAACATTAAACGAAATCGGTAATCAAGAGGTTGGACATTATGGAAAAGATTTTTGTGTATATACAAAAGTCTGTGTCTGTTTACAAGTGGAGCGCAGCGAAGCTTCTGATCTATGGTCGT
Source organism: Rodentolepis nana (assembly GCA_900617975.1). Classification (NCBI taxonomy): domain Eukaryota; kingdom Metazoa; phylum Platyhelminthes; class Cestoda; order Cyclophyllidea; family Hymenolepididae; genus Rodentolepis; species Rodentolepis nana. Next base: position 4,685 of record UZAE01001384.1, read on the forward strand.
CCTCTTGCTTGCTTGTTAACTCTCTCGTTCTGGCTCTCTTATTCTTTCCCACCGAAAATCATGATTTATTTGAGGAAGCTACGAGCGAATACAGAGGAATAAACTAGTGTTGTGTGCATACGCAGAAATAACGTCTACTTATTTATAGTAAGTACAATATACTAATAACGTTTTATTGAAGTATTTCCGATGCACTCTACTCCGAGAACTCTCAAATCTATACTTAGCAATTCTAATCTCTTTAAATTGTACTTTTAAAAGAGATGTCAGGGCTAATTTGATACACACTGTACTAATTCTATATTAAGTTGTCAATTTGTCATTAAGGGCACCAAATTTGCTACAAACTTATTTACCTCATTTGAATTAATACCTTCAAAGATTGTATCCGAGTTCTTAAGTTAAAGAAAGTAATTCCATTGGGTTAAATATTATTCATATCAAAAGCTTCTCGAGAGGTGGATGCGTGAAGCTTTTCGTTCATATAAATGCAGTCTGAACTAACACTTACTTGAGGATAATATGTATCGATTAGCATAGCGTATCCAATCGTAGCAGCATGAAACCTGATATCCAATTTTTGATAATACTCGTCTAAATGGTGACTAGATCCAGGGTTGGGGCAAGTTAATAACCTAGAATTCACATCATACTCGAAGTTGGACTTTGTTGAGTAATACTCAATTCCTATGGAATTAAGTTTAAAGGGGATTACAATGTTCATGATCTTAGTCATATGGTTCAATAAAGGAAAGTAACCAACTTTCTTTCGTTTAATTAAATAGCTATCTATTTGAAAATTCTCCAAAATACAGTTAAAAGAGAAGAGTGGTGTTTGGTATTTGATGCTCATTTTAAAACTTAAAGCAATACGGCATTTCTTAAAATTGTTGCTACCTCTAAGTCAGTATCTATGTTGAAAATTTACATGACTACTGGAAGTACACAAATAATCTATTATAATTAAAGTGGCGAATTCCATGTCAACTTCCAAAAAATATTTCCGATATTTTGTTTATAGAACCCTACTGACATCTTATTTAAGTAGATAACATATGTGTCGACAAAATCTTTTTGATATGTACTCAATTTCGTCATTTAAAGTTTGAAATTGTTACTTATTATACAAAATAACTTGTTTTCTCTACCGTAGGAAGGAAATAAAACAAACGGAAGTATGATATGACCAATCCTTCTTGGTTAAATAGTACCGGTAGAAAATTAATGACATAGGCTATGGAATAAGCTTTATTACTAGTATTGCTCGTTTGTGCCATTATAATGGTAAAATCAAAATTATCTTACAAATGTGAGATATTTTTATCGTCTATCACAGTCGTCTCCAATGACTGCCTTGATTCTTGTAACCCATCTAGACTCGAAATAGCGCGAAGGGAAACTTGAACGATACTCGACGATAGGCGTAACATGGAATTTATTAATCGGATAAACTTGCGTTTTAAAAAATAAGACAGTTGCTCTAAGCAACTCTGATGTACCAGAGGCGAGTATTTTGATTCATCCTATCAGCAAGGAATAGAACTGCAAAATGGGCAAGTGCGTAGATGGATAGATTTAATTTTGCCCATTCTGGATGAGCAATGATAGGCCTATTAGTTTAAATCTTTACGAAAGGGAATGTTATCACTGCCATCTTCTCTCAGAGAGAAGATTAACATATATATAATATAACCGAATACGGGAATTCACTTGATAGTGTCACTAACTCACAAATAGTTTTACCATAGGAAACCAAATATCTTATGCCGTAATTTGTGAAAGTTTATTGTACTACAAACATTACGTATTAAGACATACATGTTTAATACCAATTAATTCAAACAAATTACGCACACTTAAATTAGTATTACAATAGATCAAATTAGAACAATACCGGTCAACAAACAATATCAGCACATATTTTGCTTCAACGCAATCACAACAAATATAGATACATGTTTGAAGTGAATTAAAGACGTTCCAACCAAAGACGCACTTGGCCAATATCTTCAGAAGTGACTGAGGTTTCAACGAAAGTAACCGCATGGTGTTTGCAAGAAGCGAAGGTGAATTTTTCATTTGTATTCTTTACTAAAGGAACACGAGTCTCTTTATGGCCTTCCAAGCTGGCAAGACCCTCAGCTTTAGTTCGAGAGAGAGTTGTTCTGAAAAAGAATCGGTTATTAGTAACAATAATAACACAAAGGGGTTCCAAAACAAAAATTAAGATACAATTCCATTTCCAAATGTTCTTCAATCGCAGCCATCTTCTTAGCTTCAGGAAGATCGGACTTATTGCAAGCGATTAGGAAAGGAGTACGTGAACGGGCAAGTGTTTCATCAGTCATCAAATCATAAAGATATTCAGCAACATCCTTAATATTCTTTTGAAAGGTTGTCGAATCAATGACATAGATGATGCCTCTAATTTAAGCGACAATAAGTAGATGTTAGAACTTGACTTACGCAGTGCAAGACTTCTCTTTATTGATAAACCCAAAACGAAGTTTCTCTAGCCCGGGAACATCGATGAGTTTAAACGTATTACTTGACTTGCAAATGATTTTTTATTTATGTTACCTTTACTTTTTGGTGATATTCTTCAATGTTTGGAGACAGTGAAGTAAACGTCATAGGCATTTTTTTATGGGTTAACATTACTAGCATAGCTGTTTTGCCGGATTCACATGGTCCAGTAATCAGAACAGTCGATTTCTTGGAAGATCCAAGAGAAAGATAAAACGCCAAGAAAAGCAAAAAGAAAACTGCTAATATAATTATATAAAACATTATAGAGAAATTCGAGAAGAGTCAACGATGACGCGTGGCGGTTGACAAATTAAAACTCAGTACGACCTTGGAATACTTAAATGGGGAATTATCATTATTTTGCGAAATTTAAGGTTTATAAAAGTGTATATCAAGAATATGATTTAGGCGTTCCAATTAAACAGCTGAAGCATTTTTATGAGTTAAATATCTTATAAGAAAATATTTAGGTGAAATAGCCCGAATATAAATTTTAAACATTCTGTAAGCTTTTATTGATTTTGCCAAATTAGGAAATTGACGCTATTCTAGAAAAGTATTTAAATTTAACTTTTGGGAAGTATTTGGGATAACAAAATATGTTGAAAGTACGGTAATATAAACTTAAAGTAATATACATACAGTTCTGGTTTAAACTACTCTACATTAACGGCTAAATTTTTCTCCAATATTTTAGGTAAGATTTTACTTCATAAGCTGACAACATCTGAAATTTTCGGTCTATATACTTTACCTATTTTTTTCATTAAAATAAACATCCGTAAGTTCCTTTATTCATTTTTGGATTTTCGTACTAAAATAAAATGTAACCTATTAATTAGGGCTATTATAAATGAGGAAAACAGGTGGACTTTGTGTTGATGCTACCACCTATTTTCACAATTTTTTCTAAGTAAACATTTGAAAGTCGATAGACCAAGCTGTTTCGATTAAATTGACGTTATCATCTATCTTTCAGATTATTTTAGTTTAAAATTTTATCAACAACTTCAAGGCAATCGGAGTGGGGGGTGTATTAGAATGGCGTTGAAGGGTGATTGCGAACATACTGGAAATAATAGAACCTTAAGTCATAATTTATTTCTGTAGAAAGGAGGGATGACCTATTAGCCCAACGATTCGAAAAGAGTAATGTGATCCATTAATTGGGAGCCCACAAACCTGTCTTGGAATTTAGATTGCCTATTAATCTTCCATTTATCTACTGAGCATTGATCAGACAATCGAATCTTCAGTTATTAACAATAATAGTAATTCATACAATAAAGGAAATATAAGAAATGGAGCAGGATAATAATTGTGTGTTTTTGTTATTTTAATTAAGAACATTTGATAGGAAACTCTTATAAACATTTATAATTTATGTTTTATTTTCACAACGTAAAACTTCGTAATAGAAAATGTGGATAACTGAAGAGGAGCTGTACAGCATCACGACCCCTTGATTACTTTAAGGCAATAAATGTTGGGGAATAATTGAGCTATTCAGAACTTATAAAGAGGTAAAGTGCACTTAGATATTTTGCCGTCTCATAACTGTTAAATTAATTCCTTTAATACGCTATATTTTCCTTTATTATATAATAATTTAATTCACTTTTACGGCATTTACGTACTAATAGAATTACGAAACGTGTGTGAAAATTTGGAGACCATGAACAGTGGACGATTCAATTGTTTGGGGTCTAAATTCAGAAGTATATAAAGTATTTCACGATAGTCTATCGTGTTTTATTTATCAAATTGTTAAATATTGTGTAAATTTACAAAATTCCTTGTCCCTAATATTCATCTTCCTTTAAAAATAAGGTGAAACATATTATGACCCATATTGAAACGAAAAATGATATACTGTGTGTAATGTATCTTTTTAATTATACTCCATTATTTTTGAGACAATCTCGAAGTTAGACAACAAATAAGCTGATCTTCTGCACAATTAGTGAATTTCTAGTCACACTTATTCGATTAGTGGAGTCGTAATTATACAGGTAAATGAAAGCCAGCCAATTTTCTATTCTGGTATCCGCAACTGAAAATTGGTAACTACATTTCCAAGTAAACATCAATGGAACGAGCACGTGGACATCCTTTAGAAACTCAATGCTGAAATCGGAGTCTCGATAACTTTTACTCGCTTGCCGTCATGTAGAGGGAGAGAGTTTTCACTTTAGAATTTCCAGTCATATAACGTTTCTCTAACTTCCACAAGATGAAAGAGAGAAGGTAATGACTGCCCAGACGCATTAAGGCGTACAAAGAGGAAGCGACAACAATGACAGCATAGTTACAAGGGTAAAGCAAATCAGTTTATCTTGGCGCTTTAGCTCCCCATTGATCCACACATTCTATGCCCATGCCGCTTCGGTTTGGTCTAATTAGATTGCGATCGTAGGCACTAACGGGCTCTTTGACACTGAGAAAGTGTTCAGGGAAATGCAATAGTGAATTTCTATTGTTCGTTAAGAACAAGATTATTAGATAACATGAATAATGTTATCTAATAAAGCCTACAATGATTATTTTTTATGTAAGCTCTAAATGGACAATGTTATGCCATATACATATTACATACAAAATAGTAAAGCCCCATTCAACATAATTTTGCTGAACTCAGCAGAACATCAACGAATTGCTCCTTAGTGCCTGATAAATGAAATAGACCAAATTTCACGCCCAATATCAAATAATCGAGTAATAAGTAGCCAATCACTTAGAGGCTCACCTTATTAGCCGGACTGACCAACCAATATTTGTGCTCGAGGTGGAGCTAGCACCCTCGCCATTTAGTCATTCTCCCATGATGACGCATTAGAATTACCAATTGGTCAGGTGATTGGCTATGGGTATTTGTCTCAGTTCGCTGTGCGTGATGTTTGCCACATAACAGCGCCGTGCTAACCCTCATCCAGCATTGTTTCCTCGATGTGCTACTCTGCGCCGGTTCACGGAGGCGCGGGGTATTTCACATTTCAACGCTATCGCCGTAAGTCGCATTTTCTTTTTTTCTCTTGTATTTTTTTAACGAAAGTGTTTATTTATTTGGGGAGAGGTGAACTAATTAGACTAGTGGCTTGCTTTTCCATTCAATTAAGGCCGCTGATAATTGTTAGCTGCTGGTAGCATACTGTGACGATGATTAGTCACTTCTTTTAATACCTCCTATTCTAATGTTTTTGCACCTGCGGGTTTTATTACTCATAACTTGTTCTGGTTCATTATTCTGTTCATTTCTTGTAATACTGGTGTTTTACGATCTAAGTTATGAGACAATAAAAGTTAATCGACTTACAAGCAATTTGGGTGAATAATTCATAGTGAAGGGTGTTTGAGGAGTGAATTCCCAGTTTTGTAAATCCAAATTCGATTATTAATATTCTTTTTTTTATAAAAGTACGAGAGATGGGGAAATGGGCTTAACTTGAAGTTACATTTAAGGGTACCTTGTAATAATACTCAAATTCATCCGGTTTCCATCATGGAGCTGTGGTTTAGCAAAGGCATATATCGGCAGTCTCAGCATCTGTCTGAGCATGTACTTTACGGAGAAATAGGAGCTGAAGTCACCAAATTGGGAGTTACAACTAATAGGCATTCACAGCCCCAAGTCAAGAACAAGGCGAAGAGTGGAATGCCGACCGAAGTCTAGTGCATGTGGTTAAAATACTTGAGAGTAGAGTTGATCTGAGAGTAATTGAGGCAACGGAAAAGTGCATTGAACAGAACTCGAGGGGTATTTAAAAAAAGGCTGAGGGAGGTGAAAGACAGAGAAGGTGAGTGGAAAGCATAGGAGCTGGTAAATGACAAGCTTGTGTGCGTAGGCACATGGAAGTGGGTCTTAATATAACCTCGTAGAAGGGAGGTAGCGCAAGCAGATTGATTTTTTCTTGACATGGCTGATAGGGGAAACTGAACCCCAGCATCGTTCACTCAAGGGCCATTCGAGTGACTCGTCCACTAATCAAAGTAAGCCATCTGAGGGCAGACGATGGTTCTCTAGAGGATACTTGAGGTCACCACATGATTAACAACTACCACTACGGTTTTGAGGTAGTACCAGGGTCAAACACTTCAACCACCACCTTGAGGTCGAGATAATTAGGTCCCAAAGATTATTAGTAATATAAGTAAAAAAATTTGGAACCCTACTTCAATTTCTGTAATAACCTCTCACTATCCTCACCACGAAGCCCTCCAAAGCTTTTCAAATAGAAAAAAATAAACGATAGGTCACTCAATTTAGGCTGTTAATTAGCCTTAGTTAATTAGTGTTTTCTAGGAAAATGATGTCCGGATATACTTCGTCATCGATGTTATTTCGAAAGCTTAAATTTCGTTTGCTCTTATTGTTTTTCCCTCATTGGCACATTTTATTTTCCAAATGTTCAAATATCGGCTCTTCTTTATTTCCTCTGATCTGATTGGTTGATATGGACTGAGCTGGAAAAGGTGCCTTTGGCTAGGGAAAGCGGGCATGGCCCGGGTGAAGAAGCACTACTACTACTACTAACGTAGTGTACCATATTAGCATGGCCAACGGCACAAGTAATTTCCGGAGGGATACGGAGTAACGGAGTAAATTTGCAAGTAGAGTTTAATAGCCCATCAAAATCCAGCTCGTGACATGAGCGAATCATCGAACAGTCTATTTGATGATACCCGTTTGGCTTTGCGTTCTCTCGACAGAAGCACGTCAATATACAATCTCTACTGTCGTGTTACTCTTGGTTTGCGAAATGCCGATTCTTGGGATTGTGTCAATGTGCATGGAACTACTACGCCTATTTTTAACACAGAATTAACCATGGAATTAGCTCTATGTAAGTGCGCAAGTGTTCACTTTCGACGAACTTAATTAGCTGTTTTGCATTAATCAGGGCTGGGATTATCGATTTTCATTTTTTCGCAACTGCTTGAGCTCCCCAATTAAGTCTGTAATGATAAGGTCTTTTTGGAATGTAACACTGGAACACAAATTAAGTATACATATCCGCCTGTATTTTCTCGTTGCATATGGCCTTGAGTTTAACGTGACTGTTTTTTACATCTATCTGAATATTTATTACTGTCATGGTTCCGGATTGGATAATAGAGTGCATAGCTTGCACATTTGCGTAAACCGAAGGAGATAGAGCCTTACGAGTTCATTATCTTATCTGAATCTACAATCTTTTCATCTTCATATCGAGCGGCCTTGAATGTGGAATGAGGTGTATGAAAGTGCCCAGTCACTAAGGTTAGGGGGTGGGAGGAACAATAAGACACATGGTTGCACAGCGAATTTCCTCATTACACTCTTATTGCATCCGGGCAAGAGCAGACTTTGAGCTAACACGGCTCACTGGCTTTCGAGTTTTACTCCCTCCTATTACTGCCGATCATTCGGGGTGTAGTTTTGAAAATATGTGATTTCAGAAAATCTCAATATTACTAATACTTTGCCAATAAATAGTTTTACTTCACACTATCAGCAACAAATTTCCATTCAATTAATGCCTATTGTTATTAGTTTTCATTTTTGCCAGGTCTAATGAGTCGTGTATTAAATTTCATTAATTTATAAACAACTTTTCTGGCCCATAAAAGTACAGAAGTTGACCTTAATGAATGCTTGTGTCTAGTTAAGGTGGTGAATTCTGTTCATCAAAAAGAATGCCTTTCTCCCCAATGATTTCTCAAAGTTTAAAAACTCAATTAGTTCAAATGCTCTATTTAAATGTAGCTTAGATTTTATGGATTGCGATTTCTGAAACTAGTTAACGCTATTCCTCATCGTTCTCCAAGGCCTGTTCTAATAGTTAGTCGAGTCAATTTCATTAGATTTCGGGGCTGTTAAGGCGGTGATTGCTCTGAATTAAGAGTTATTTAAAATTTATGACCAGAGATTAACGAACCTACGTTTTTAGTCCAGATAGATAGTTGTGCTTATCAGTAAACGAATTCATTTAAGTCATACTACTTAGAATATGCTAGAAATTGCTGTGAAATATTTATTTCAAATGGCAGGCGTTTTGATAACTATCATTAGCCCTTTAGCTTATTTCAAAGCGGGGAGAAACATCAAAGTGGGAAAAATTCGAGAGGAGGAACAGAAGGGTGATTCACAAATGTAAGAGACAGACAGACACAAAGGTGGAGAAAAGGTAAGATGAGTACTGTGGAGTGGTGTAATGTGGTGTATGAGTAAACTTTGCCCAGGGTGCACCACGTGGAGGTAAGTCTGTCGCTCACCCCAAGCTGTGAAATATAAATATAAGTAGAGGAAAATAGGCAAACTTTTTTGAGTAGTATCATCTGTGTGGCAATTAAACTGTTCACTAGTCCTAATTAATGCTAAGGCAATTGAACTGGTTA
>UZAE01001385.1:0-13586 GCA_900617975.1 Rodentolepis nana
GATAACTATCATAAAACCTGCCATTTGATATAAATAAATATCTGCTTGAAATGAAATTTCTTCGACTATTAGTAAATATCAATAATTATAGGAAATATGTGAAACAAAATATTTTTAGAGTGGAGCTGTTGTGCACTTTTTAGATTGGAGAGATCCACGAGGCTAAGTGTGTGTGGAAGTACTATTTTACTGACGCTGGGTCCATTTTAGTGGACTTCAAATCTTGGCATAATTAATAAGGCATAATAAACCATGCTCCAGAAAATGCATCCTATTTAATCTCCGCATTAATCAAAAAGCACTGCACTTAGCAACCATTAGAGTAATATTGGGTAAGGGGAAATGAGTAGATGATGTGGGTGCTGTTTACTCCAACTAACCAGATAGTTTTCTGTTATGGAAAATTTCTTGTCTGCTGGATGCGAAGCTTGATAGACAAAGTGTAAGTCTAAGGCTCAATAATTCCATGCCATTTTTTCCATAATTTAACAAATTGTTTCATCGTAAGATTTTCATCCTAGGTGGCTTTAACAATCCAAAAAAGCAAAAAATTGACAACGGATTTCAGAGGTACCGCTCTCCTCCCTTGAATATACTCGAATTTTGAAATAAAGTATTATTTTTCCAGTGAGTTTGTTTGGCTCTGTTCAGATAGAGTCCAAATGTACATCCTGACATTGTTTGCGAGTGCAAATCGATAAAGGATTTCAGAAGCGATGGTGATTGATAATCAATATGAATGAGCCATTCGAGTAAAATCATTAAATGATTTGAGTAGATTTATTTATTTCAAATGACAGGCGTTTTGATGGTTATCATTAGCCCTTTAGCTGACTTCGGGCTTCACAGGGGGAAGGAACATCAAAGTAACAGAAAGTCGAGGGATGGGGAACAGAAGAGTGGTTTACAGTTGTAAAAGAGACAGACACAAAGGCAGAGAAAAGGTAGGATGATTACTGTGGAAGTGGTAGAATATGGCATTCAGTGGGGTTATTGTTGTTTGAAGTCGGAAGTCAACTGCCGGTTGATAGACTTTTTGCCGTATGAGTGTACGTTGCCCAGGGTGCACCACGGACTCTTTTGCCGTGTATACGTTGCCCAGGGTGCACCAGTTTGTTTGCCGTATGAGTATACGTTGCCCAGGGTGCACCACGTGATAGACTTACTTGCCGTATGAGTACACGTTGCCCAGGGTGCACCACGTGGTGCCTTATGAGTATACGTTGCCCAGGGTGCACCACGTGGAGCCGTATGAGTAAACGTTGCCCAGGGTGCACCACGTGGAGCCGTATGAGTATACGTTGCCCAGGGTGCACCACGTGCCGTTTGAGTATACGTTGTCCAGGGTGCACCACCTGGAGGTAAGTCTATCGTGAGTATACGTTGCCCAGGGTGCACCACGTGGAGGTGTATGAGTATACATTGCCCAGGGTGCACCACGTGGAGGTAGCCGTATGAGTGTACGTTGCCCAGGGTGCACCACGTGGAGGTAAGCCTATAGCATATCCCTGATTTGAGTAGATATGGCAGTGAAATTTCGACTATTATGTACAAGCAGGAGAAACATAAACTTGACTTCACTGGTCCCCTATTAATTTCCTTCAGGAGAATGCATTAATGCTAGATTAGATGCTCCTAAAGGTTTCTTAATTTTCTCTCTCGTTAGATTTGGGCAGGTTTGTGTTATGAAATTCCGCTCAAATAAATAAGAATTCCAAGAAGTTGTTTATTAACTAACATGATTTCTCCTCTAGGCATAAAGGAGCGTTAGTGCCCTGAGTTTGTGACATGTAGGTAAGGGGCATCTTTTAGATACGCTACAAAGATTAATATCTAAGGGGCGTAACTAAGGCTCTTAAAGTGGCAACTATATATCAATAAAGGTGGGGGGGGGGGGGGGGGGGGAGAGATGACACAGTGAAAATTTGGCAATTCGAAACTAGTATAACAAAGCTATTCACTCACTATCATTTCAAAATGAATTCCATGACGGCTAAAATTATTACTAAGGCGATAATGAGAACTTTGTATATAGGGGATAAAATGAATTTAATAAAGCTTAACGGCGTTTTCGAAGAAGAACTGCTAGAGATAATTTTAATTAAATAATCTATTTATAGCAAATAGCAGGCTTTATGATAGTTATAATTAGCCCTTTAGTTGACTTCGGGCTTCAAAGAGGGTAAAAACACCGAAGTCACGAAAGTCGGGGGCGGGGCAGAAGACATAAAAGAGACAGACAGACGCAAAGTAGAGGAAGAGGTAAGGTAAGGTGAATATAAGTTGCCTAGGTTGAACCACATAGGGAAAAGTCTATCGCGAGCCCCTCAACTCCAAATAAAGTGTGAGAGAAGGAGCAAAATAGTGTGCTTGAATGCTCGGTGTCATCGAATTTTGGAGAACCTGGGCCAGACATTGACAATAAATCATTATTGAAACGAAAACGTTCCACAAACTAATCGAATTTCCTCAGAGGGGGTGCTGGTAACGGGCCATGTGTGTAATGAGGGTGGTTGCTAAATCATATGAAAAAGTCATTCGGAATTTCATTATGAAAGGTAATTAAAATGCCATCAAAATGACGTTATTATTGCAGTTGCAGTATCTCTCATCCCCCTTTATTTAAAAATGCTAAAATGCTTTTTCTTTCCTCTTATTTACGCGGTCACAAGGAGGTAGATGAGTCGCCTAGTGCGTGTACCTTAATTTTTTGCACTATTCATATCCATTTGTAGCTCCTTTTTAGCAGATTACGTCACTTGTTTACGATTGTTTCGGTTTCTGCTCAACTCTTCTATATCTGCAGCTCCTGTCACCTTCCATCTGTTGCGCTTCACTCTTCCTTACTCTTTTATAGTACCCTCTATTCCTCCCCCCCCCCCCACTATCTCCCTTATAATAAATTGAAGTAATACCCATTTTCTAACTCATCGTAGATATATGCTTGATGATCACAATGTTATTCCACTACTATCAATGCCTCTTTGGTCACAGCAAATTTGATGGCAATTGAGTGAAATTCATGTTTGTTTTTAAGCGGAAATTTTGTATGCCACCTTGAGCTATTGCCATGCAACTACACTATCAACTATTTCAACATACTTCCAGACCTGACCGTATCGTGGTCTATTTGGTAATTCGCATATTAGAAGCGATTTAAGTAGTGAAACGCTGCGTCTACCTAGATAACCAATCATTATAAAATCAAGACAATCATTTTATATTTATCTACATTTTGGATCTGTTATTTACCAGGCTGTTTAAAGTACGTAAGTTTTCTGTGTGCTATTTGCATTGATGTCTCTTAAACAGGGAAATTGATGCTTATTCCTTTTAGACGAACATGCAGTGGAAAGATGTGGAAGTTGAATAGAAGTGGAGAGAAGATTAACTCTATGCCCTTTGGCGCTTCAAGAAGTTGTTTTTGAAAATGTGGAATGCTTTTTCTTTAATTAAACAAGCTTTATTTACTTACTGTACTTAATTTTAGATCTCTATATAGATTCTATACCCCTCTAAAAGACGAGGGCTTTCAATTCCTGGGAGGGGGGTTTATTCGTGCATACCCTCTTGAGTGAGTAATAGCTTATACCATAGGCGATGCTGGATTTACCTTCCACCAACAAGATAATCCGGAATCCCCCAATAATAAATGAATTTACGACATTTTTAGCTCCGTATTCATTAATAGCATAGAAAAATCAAAGCGCATATCCAATAAATCCACCATCTCATCTGAACCACCAAACATGGAAATAGCACCCACTCTAATGTCATTAATTCGCTAATGAATAAAAGTGGTCGTTCTTTCTCTGCCGCTATTACAGTACTCACATCTATTCATTTATTTGTTATATCATTCGTATTTAACCATATCAGTTTGCCAAATAATTTCTTTAATAGTGGTAACACTTCGTTTGAGCGCGATTATCTTCATAGCTCTTACTATTAAGAGTGATACACTTATTTTAAAGCATACTTTATTTTCAGCTAATTTCAATTAGATCAATTAATGAGGAAATATTAGTGTTGTAGGTAGCGTGGTCAGACTGGGTCTTTATGAAGCCATGGCATAGAGACCAGGAAGATATATATGATGTTGCATAAAGTCTCTTAGATGTGCAGAAGGTGAAAGGAAATGCCAAGAAGGGGAGGGTACAACTGTCCGGTAGGTAGCACCAGACAAATGAACTCAAATGACAAATAATCCGACCAATGGTTGCACTGAGATTTGTGTTCGACTACCCCATTGGCCTACTCTGTGTATTGGAGTGGTCTTCATTCTTTTTGACACGTTAATTGGATCAAGGCTGATATAAGTTTGACAAATTCATGCCTAACCATCAATATCGCATTTCAAAATTTGGGTTTCGAGTAATAATTCTATGCGTTACCTTACCTTACCTTTCGGGCTCATTGGTCCTCTGGTATTATTTTATAGAAACCAGGAGATGCAGTCAATTAATCGTCCACCCTCTAATTTTGGGTAAAATGGAACTGGCAATGAAGTATGTTTGGGGAGGGGAATTTAGATATTCCATTCTTTACCGTCGGCAGCTTAATAGATTGGACATCCCAGTTAGAAGTATGAGGCGCCACTTACATGTCGAGACAGACTAAAGTAAATAAACATTAAGCGACACAACTCTTATTTAATCATATGGTAACTCCACTAGACATAATCGCTGATGTTAATAAATTGTACAAATCCTACAAATCTTATTTGCCTATTTTAATTCTGGATAAATGCAAATGCTCTTTTAATAATTCTATAGACGTGTCATAAGCTGAGTTATGAAACTGTGTGAAAATATTGATTTTCCTCTTTCTCGAATCGAATGTGGTGGGATACAGCACAATGGAAATACGTGCTGAACTTCTTATAGAATTTAAACCTTAAGAACTTTGGGATTTTTATTAATTTGAATTTAATTTTCATTGAATTTTGGTGATTATAGTTTTAACTCTCAACTTGGCTAGTACTGCGGGTTCACTGGGGCAGAAGCAAGTAGACCCAGGATTAGTGCCATGAAACGCATATATTTTACGCCCTTATGGAGTTTGCAAGTTCGTCTACATAATCACCAGATGTTTATTTATATCAAATGGCAGGCGTTTTGATAATTATCACTAGCCCTTTAGCTGACTTCAGGCTTCATGGAGGGGAGGAACATCAAAGTGAGAAAAATTCGGGGGGGGGGGTGAGCAGAAGAGAGATTCAAAGATGTAAAAGGGACAGACAAACAGACACAATGGCAGAGAAGGTGAGTACTGTGGAAATGGTAGAACATGGCATACAGTGGAGCCATTGTAGTTTGAGGTCAAAGGTCAACTGCCGGTTTTGAGACATTTTTATCGTATGAGTATACGTTGGCCGTGGGTCACCACGTGGAGGTAAGCCTATCGCACACCTCCAATCACCAGATGTACAATTTAAACCTTTACTAGTTCAGCTCATGTTGCTGAACACGACTCACACTATACAACAGTCAGGTTTTACACCCGGGGCTCCCATTTTCAGGTCCCATTGGCAGACTAGTATTAAGTCAAATTCCATTTAAAACGGCTAACTAGTCGGTTCCATTCCCGGCACACATCTACTCAAGTCATTGAAGAACCCATCCCATCTCACTCCCCCCCCATAAACCTTAATCACTTTTCATTAAAGACTTTCTGCTTTCTCCCTGTGTAGTACTTTACCTATTGTACTTTACAATACAGGATATCTAAATCGAGTTCTTGTATAATGTGATTTTCTCTTTATCAATTTTAATTAAATTTGCTATATTCGTCTTTTGATGTTACTTACTTTTTACTTACCTGTCTGCATTGCATTTGCAGCATCTTCATGCTGTATTTTAATATGGATTGACTTTTTCTATTTAAGACAGGACTCAAAACTGGTAAATAACAAGTTTGTCTCACAAATATGAAAGCAATTATTAAGTTTAGTAGATTTCTTCTTGATATGAAAGACGCGTCTTAACATAACTTAAATCTCAGCAGCATCTACAGTTTCGGAAGAGAAGCAGTCCATCCCAACCACGGAACATGATTAAATCCGCGAATTCAATTTTATTAAATTTCTTAAGATTTATTGAAATTTACAATTTGTGGTTGTCGTGGCACTGTAGTTAATACGAATTAAATATGGGCTAGATATTTTAAACAAATAATTTATGACATTATTTAACGATTTGAAGGCATTTATAGTTTTTTTAATAGAAGCTTGAAGAAATTAAGAATTTGAATAGTGTATATAATTAATTAGAGTAAAAGACAATTAACTTCATTCAAAGTGGTCTGAATTCAAAAAAAGTCCATGAAATATTTTTAAAAAAGATAGGATCTGCAAGTGTTAAAATAAAGATGTCAAAGTTAGGTACTCTTCCCAGTCAAAATCTAGTTGCAATTCGACCCACGTCTGGGGGTGATGGATCTGAGGGCGACTCGGTATCCGCATAGAGAGTTCCAGGTGAGATAGTCGACAATGTCGTCGTCTGTCGCATACTTCCACGATAGGTATATCGAAAGACATTCGAGTTATTGAACATGTTTTCGTAATTTCTAAGTGTATTAGTATTTGTAGCTCCACTAGACTTCAGTTTCCACAGGCCGTTAGGACATCCTCTGTTTGAGTTTCGAAATCGCAAATTCCAGGTGACCTTTGAAAGATCGGCTCGAGTGAATCGAATTTCACTGGTGAGATTTCGAGCTTTTGAAGAGAGGAAGTGAATTGATTCAAAGGCATCTTCCACCCAATTTCCGCCATGACAATGACACCTGAGAAGACGAAATGTCGCCCGCCTAAAATTTTTCATCCTCTTCATATAGAGTACCCAACTTGTGGCTTGCTGGAAGAATAGCAGTTGCCAACCAAGATCGGATATATTATATGCCATTCGTACAGCCATACGACCTTTTTCACCTTCCAGAACTCCCGAGAGAACAGTGGAAAGGATGTAAGCAACCGATTGAGGCAAGGCGCTGATGACAACAATGGTTGAAAGAATAACTAGCAACATAGATGCGGCAATCTCCCTATTAGCACTTGTACATTTAGACATTGATTCCCGAAGTAAAGCACTTTGTCGTAAACGAAATAGGAGTGCAATATTTATAATAATAACAATAATGGTTTGAATTAGACTAGAATTGGCAAGAAGAACATGATAAATTTGTAGTGTATTTGCCTCAACCTGAACCCAACAAATGATTTTCCCATTAGAAGGTCCATGCTCAACCATAATACCAAATGGTAGCATTAATAGTGCGGAAAGTAGGGTAGTAACGCCGACAGCCTCCCATGCCCTTTTCCTCGAAATTCGAGCAAATTGGAGAGGAAAGTAGATACAAAGGCAACGATCAAAGGCAGTTAAGAGGAAAATTGATGAACTAACACAGGAGGTGAAGGAATAGAAGTAGCGAAAAATCTTACAGCTGTAATTACTTACGTTGAAAATAAAGAAGTAGACATGTGCTCCAGTAGCATAGGGAAGTCCCTTTGATGGGAACATCCATATCCAGCCAAAAAGAATAATAGTGGCTACATCGGCGGCTGCAACACAGGCGAGGTAAATCATCTGGCGGGAGGGTTTTCGAAAGACGAAAAGAAAGACGTAGGTGACGAAGATGTTAGAAATAACACCAAAAACTCCGACAAAAGGGAAGATGAAAGCAGAAACAAAACCAAGCATGTGGGAAAGAATACAAGCTCCACGATAAATGGAGGCATTTGCCGCACCTGAGTTTAAGTATTGACAATCACGTAAGAGATCCCATGGGGAATCGAGGTAAGCCCAATTGGGATCTTCTGGTAAGATTCCTGGTGAGTTCTTTAAAAGAGCCATTTGTCATTTGCCATTCTACTCACCGTGCAGTGAACATTCGGATCACTCTGAGCAAAATCATTGGTTGACGTGAGATTTACCAATCAGAATGACGTATGTGAGTTTGAACAGAGTTATCAGGTATTTACTAATTCACCTCAAGTAAAATTTAGTTTCCGATTTAAAAAGTAGGCTTAAATGGGCTTAAAGATATTTTGAACCACTTTATCCCGAGGAAATGTTTCCAGACTTCACTGGTAACATGGAATATCACTTAGGATAGTCGTATAAAATTGCTTAATAATAGTAAAAAAGCTAGTTCAATTCATTTCAACATTAATCATATTGTTGGGCTTTTAACCTGATTGACACTTTTAAAAGTTTGGAAATCTGATAAATTTCCTGAGCTTGTCCTTCCCGCGATGTTCAAAGCCTTTTGATGGGTTTGTTAAATTAAGTAGTTAGTCATACGATCACGATATTTTTCCCCAAATATGTCAAAATTAGGTAGTTGATAACGATAGTGGCATTACTATTGCTGAGTTTCTAGAATTCAGTAAAAGTAATTCGTTTTCAGTGAAAAATATTTCAATTTAGCTAATGAGGAGGGGAAATTTGAATAACAAACGACGGTTCATATTACTTACATTTTTTGTGTGTTCCTCTTTTGTGGATGACGCGGTAATTCATTATCTGATAAAAGGCCAAATCTTTTTTGCACCCATTTTATTCAAAAGAGAGCATTTAAATTTTGAGTTTACCTTATTGCCTTAGCAAATAAATATTTTGTAGAAGTAACAGTAAATTAGTTACTGTCAAAGTGTTTAGCGAGAGATATTTAACTCAAAATATTTATTTATTTATATCAAATGGCAGGTCTCATGATAGTTATCATTAGCTCTTTAGCTGCCTTCGGGATTCACTTAGGAAGCAACAAAGTCTTAAACAGATGAGAAAGGTGGAGGGGGGGGGGGGTTGACAGAGGCAACAGACACAACGGTGGAAAGTGCAAGGTGAGTACCGTATGATATGGAGTCGGGCGATGGCAGCTTGAAGTAAACCACTGATTCGTATGTTTCTCGCGCCGCATGAGTACACCACATGGAAGCAAGTCTACCGCGCATTCCAACAAATGCGCCGGCCAGGAATCGAACCCGGGCCGCCCGCGTGGCAGGCGAGCATTCTACCACTGAACCACCGGCGCACGGTTCACGACATTATTAATTGCATTATCAACTGGACCACAAGCTGTGTTGTTAATTCCATAAGGGAAATCACAAAAAACGCTTGAAATGGTGTCGTAAATGGTTTAAGAGATAAGTTAAAGGGCACTGAATTCGGTAATGTAGACATTCAATTATTCGAAGTTAACAGTAGTACAACTAGGAAAGTGAATAATGAATATATGGTTTTCTTTTTAAAACCGTTATATGGCCCAATTTACACATAATCAAATTGTAAGTTACTTTCTAGCCTGACGCACGGATTCCAAGAATATCAAATATAATTGCTTTTTAGATACTCTTAGCTTCAGACAGCAATCATGAAGTGTACTCTCTACACTTTGAAAATTATGCAGCCCTCCAACCAATAGGATTCTTGGTATGTTTTAGTACAATCGAATACAAACTTTTGAACCTAAATCTCCACTTACTCCAAAAATTTACATCTTTTACCAAAAAAGTAGTGAATGCGGTATAATTTCCTCGCCATTTTCATTGTTCTATATCCTTGAACTCCCTTTGTTCGCTTGGAGTCCAACTTGGTGTGCTCTACTGTTATAGGTATTGTCTATGCTTTCGCAATACATCAGTTAGGAAGAAAAGAAATTTAATTATTTTTTAAAGGTCGCTGTCCTTACAAACAGAATCTCACTATCTTACCTTCCCAATTACAATATCTGACTAACTTTGGCTGAAACCAGAAGCATTATTGTCTAAATGTATTCGTTAATTTTAGGCAAATCTGATTTTCATATTCATTTAATGATCTCTGGGTAATAAATCTTAAGGGTGTAAATATCTTGTTGGAAAGATATGCATTTATTGATATCATTTTAGAGAAAAGTATATTGGGGAGATTCACTTCAAGATTGGACTATTTTAATATAGAGCTCCTGTAAAAGAAGTCTAGTGCTAATAAATAAAAATAGCAAAATGGACGTTCACAATCCAGGTATTCCACATTTTTCGAGAACTCTCTATTGCGGCAAGAATATGAGAATCATGGAAATAACCAGACAGTAAGTTTGCCCAAATTTCAATTTATTACTTTTTACTGATAGGTATCTTCGAAATTTTAGAGCACTCTGCGTGACTTAACGTGGTGGAGTCGACTAAAGTCATTTCTTCTTTAGCGCCCGCAGTTTAGACACGACTGATTTACAATTATGTGAGGGGCCGATTTCTTTGTGAATTCGCTCTTGCCAAGTATTTGCAACGCATTTTCGTCACTTTTGGCTGGGCATATTAAGAATTACGGTTTTGGATTGTGAATTCCGATATCGTTTTGCATACACGCAAACCATATGGTAATTGGTAGTTAGTTTCAACTCCAATTGAACCCATTGAACTAGTATTGATCAAAGGACTGCACACTAATAATATATTTCAACGTTATATTTGACTGAATGCTGCAACCAAGCCAAAGAATCGATTAAGCAACCAAAAAAATAATACATTGATTACCAATAATTTATTTATTTATACCAAATGGCAGGCATCTTGATAGTTATTATTAGCTCTTTAATTGACCTCTGGCTTTCCTGAAGGGAAGGAACATAAAAGTGAAAAAAGTCGAGAGGGGAGGGATAGAAAAGTGCTTCAAAGATGTAAAGGAGACAGACACAAAGGTAGAAAAAGGTGAGATGAGTACTGTGAAGGTTGTGGAATATGACATAGAGTGGGGTGATGGTAGTTTGAAGTGAGTAGCCGACTGCCAGTTAATAGACTTTTTGCCGTATGTGTATACATTGCTCAGGGAGCACCACGTGGAGGTAAGTCTATTGCACACCCCTTGATTACCAATAATATTGTCGTGCGAATCACGAGAATTAATTTGTTTCATTTACAATTTTTTAAACTTAAATAAGGTCTTTGATGAAGGAAAACATATTTCTCTGCATGCCACTGGATACACATTAATCAATTGTCTGCCTTATTAGCTCCACAATTGCAAAGATAATTGTTTCAGTGGTAGCCTGATAAAGCCTATGAAGAAATCGATAACCAATAATCGATAATTAAGTGAACGAGAGGTGACGTTTACGAGTTTCTCTGTGGTTAGCTGTAAAATATTGTATTGAGAAAACTATCTATCCTTCAAGTAAATTACAATAAAATTAAATTAATAATTTGAACCTTTTGCAACATCTGCCATCGTCACTATTACCATCGGAGTCTAAAACTCATTTTTCGTGTTGGTCTGTAAAGTTTATTGCTGCAAGGAAATTAACCAACTAGCCTAATTAGTTTATCGCTATATACATCTTAATTGGGGTTGCTAAAGGCATATTAGTTGTCATTGCTTATTTTCTATGAAATAATAAAATTAAAGAGAGATTTGCAAACGATGGGTAGTTACTTTTAATTTAATAAATTTAAACAAAATACCATATATATATGATACGATTCGGGTATAATTGAAAAAGATTTAATGCTCTGGGTGCTGAAAGAATGTGACTTTAAACCAATACTTCTAAGACTCGATTTCCTTGGGAAATTAATCTCTTGAGTTGGGAACATTCATCTGAGCTTGCCTTTCAGTGCATTTACGTGGAAATAATTTAAGACTCTGATTTTTAAGAGCGAAAGATTGCATTTCTTCGCACTTTTCGTATTTTCCATCACAGAACAGAAAATTCACTAAGTTTTGCCTATTGAAGTCATTTCAAGTCGTTTGTTGGTAACATAATAATGAGGTGTTCCCTTCTAATAGGGCAGTCGAGTGTTGATGGAGGTCAACTATTTTCACTTACTTCTACTTCAAATACATCATTACTTCTCAATCAATTTTTTCAAACAAAAATCAGAAACACATGTCATTTTTGTTTGAAAGAAGAGGTGATATAGATTTATTTGACCTATTAGCCAGGGTAATTTGATAGAGTTCAAGATATGGTTAATGCTTGGGTAGAAAAAAACGTAAAGGCGATTTTGGGAAAATTAAATCGGGTATTTTACAAAGTTACAAGAATTTCATTCAGTCGTATTTTATTCCTCTCAGAGGTAAGCACACTTTCAATGTGGGATTTAATATTGGGTGGTGGATCAATTTTCGATATTTGGAGTTACAGTAAATATAAATACGCCCTATTTATGTTGTTAATTCAAGCATCTAACAAACTTTACTACTGTTTATTAGATTTAGGAGAGCCATATTAACATTTTGCTGCCAGCGTGCCAATAATGAAGACTTCACGCATTTTCACCATTTGGTTCAAGCAAATACATACATAAGTAAGCACGAGTCACCTTGACTTCCTTCGTATTCTTACAGATCTTTATGCACTTTCATTAGATATTGCTCCGTGTGTGTTGGACGTCTTTTGATAATTATTCATTTAGGAGATTACTTTCGCTAGAGCAGTAAAATATCCTAGCTGGAGGGTGGGAGGGGGGGGGGTGTTGGATAGATATGATACAGCCATTAGAGTTAACGTCATGGCATAAAGGTAGTTAGGAAAAAAATTGATCTTTAGTTTGGATTGTGCGATGTTTTCCTTCTCGGATAAAGCCTTTTCTCCTTAGGTATAATGGTACAATGTCGGAAATCTAATGCTCATTCCCTAGATCCCTAAACGAATTCAAGTTCAAGTTGTCAGGGTTTGGTGACCAATTGAGTCATTTGAACGGTTGCCCAGCCACTTTGGGTGCATTTTTTTGCCTAATAGCCAAGATGCATGCACAATTTTTAAAACTAGAAGAAGAGACACTAATTGTCAAATCATTTCATTAACTTAAAGTAACTTTCAAGTAAAGTGCAATTTGTTTAAAATTGCCTCGAGGTTAGTTGTGATAAATTAACGAAATGACCTTTTAGCATAATTTTTATTTAAATTTTTCTCTTATTTACTTGCAGTATAGAAATCTGAAGCACATTACAATTTAATCTCAGTGGAAATTTAGTTTTTTTTCGAAAGGAGATGGGACATCTGCCATTTGTTGATTAGAAGTGTACT
Organism: Rodentolepis nana; assembly: GCA_900617975.1. NCBI lineage: Eukaryota > Metazoa > Platyhelminthes > Cestoda > Cyclophyllidea > Hymenolepididae > Rodentolepis > Rodentolepis nana. Next base: position 13,009 of record UZAE01001385.1, read on the forward strand.
GGACCGGGTTGATTTTGTTATCAGCGTTCAACGGATTCGTTAATCCTCTTTGAATCAGGTTTTCTGTGTATGGTCCACCACTGGACCTTCAAGCGAGTTCTTGAAATTTCTCTCCCCCCATCTTCCTTCTCGATACTTGACATTGGCATTTGGAACTTTACTTCTCCATATAGCCGATTTTGACCTATGTTTCATTATGCGGAGCTTTCTTACTCTTTTACGACGCAAATTGGGGTGTGCGATAGACTTACCTCCACGTGGTGCACCCTGGGCAACGTATACTCATACGGCAAAAAAGTCTATTAACCGGCATTTGACTTCTGACTTCAAACTACCATGACCCCCCTGGTTGTCATATTCGACCCCTTTCACAGTACTCACCTTACCTTTTTCTCTACCTTTGTCTGTCTGCCTCTTTTACATCTGTGAATCGTTCTTCTGTTCCCCACCCCTCGACCTTTTGCTACTTTGATGAACCTTCCCTCTGTGAAGCCCGAAGTCAGTAAAATGCCTAATGATATCTATCAAAACGCCTGCCATTTGAAATAAATAAATAAATACGACGCAAATTTTTACGC